>JAVJIF010014992.1:0-135357 GCA_038442645.1 Agave tequilana
AACATTCTCTCTTACAACTTCCTATAGAGTAGAATATGAAGTGTTGCTCAAGAAATTAAGTGAGAGATGAAATTCAGTTATAAGAATAAAGGAGTTTTAAAACTAACTGAAAATAGCTTTGGAAAGAAAGAACTTAGAGATTGAAAGCTAGAAAACTTTTCCTCTTTTGAAACAACTTGAAAACTTGTAAACTTGTGTGTTTTTTTGTCTAAAACCAAACTAATGACCCATATATATAGGCAATGAATAAATATAGTTAATAAATCATACATGGTCATTTGGGTGTGTTTAGACACTTGAAAACTAAAAACGCCCGTTAAAATCCACTAAAAATAAAATAGATTAAAAAATTAGCCGTTATGGCTATCTAGCAGCCTGTCGGTCAACCGGCCGGTCGACCAATTGGTCATCCAGAAAAGAGTCATTGGCTCCGTCGCGGGCGATCAACCGCTTGGTAGTTTAAAAAGAAAAACTAAACTGTCGGTCGGTCGGGTTAATCGACCGACCCTAACCGAGAGTTAGGGTCTCTCAGTCGGTCGACCAATCAGTTGACCGCAAGGGTTAGCGGTCGACTGGTCGGTCGACCGACAACGTGCACGCCCTTGGCCAAAGGCCCGGTCGACCAGGCAGTCAATCGTTCTGGCCTGAAACAGTTTTTATGAAAACTTTTGAGTTTCAAATATTTTTCTAAATATTTTGCATTGATTTTTGGGTAATATAGTAATGTATAGGTGATGAAATACATGTTCTAAACTTGTTATAAAATTTTGAAAAAAATTATGAGACATGTATCAAAACCAAACATGAAAAATACCAATACTATCAAAACTTGTATTTTTCAAAATCATGTGTTTTGTGTGCGTAACTTCTTGATCATCACTACTTTATTCTACTCTTTAACAAACTAATATTTTATAAGGCTCTAGGTGACTACAAGATCTTCAATCGGGCTTCTCCACTAGCGACATCGAGTGCTTTGAGTTTTAATCCCGTATTTGAATCTTCTTGAGTTTTCAACACTTTCCTTTAGAGGAAGAAAACTTCTTGAATCCTTAGAACCCTAAAATATACTTAACCACTTGAATTTGATTAGTACAAATAACCATATATGTTTTGTTATCATCAAAATCATAAAATCGGGTGATTGTAACCTTGGGCCAACAACTGGACAAAGGCTTCATCAAAGAGAGTTTGAGCCCGTGTACAGTTCCTGCACTCTCAGCATCAAAGAAGGATGGTACATGGTGTATGTGTATGGATAGTCACGCCATCAACAAGATCACCGTCAAATATCACTTTCCTATTCCCCATCTTGATGATATGCTGGATCTAATGTCAAATGTCACAATCTTCTCCAAGATTGATCTTAAGAGTGGGTACCACCAAATTAGAATTCGGCCAGGGGATGAATGAAAAACTGCATTCAAAACTAAAGATGGGCTGTATGAGTGGTTGGTTATACCTTTTGGCTGTCCAATGCTCCTAGCACCTTCATGAGAGTGATGACTCAATTGTTTCGACCATTTATCAATAATTTCATAGTGGTATACTTTGACGATATACTGATTTACAGCCGAACTCAGGAGCAACATATGGGCTATTTGAGGCAAGTCCTCCGCACACTCCAAACTGAGAAGTTTTATGCAAATCCAAAGATGTGCTTTCTGTAGGTTTCATCTGAGGGAGTTTTCGCAGACCCTGAGAAAGTGAAAGTAATTATCGAGTGGTCGTAACCCCAAATGACTAGGGAACTCAGAAGTTATCACGGGTTAGCCACTTTTTACCGCTTGTACATAAAGAACTTTAGTGCTATTATGGCACTTATAATCGACTATCTAAGAGCAAGGGATTCTAGTGAACTCTTACTGCCACCAAGCTTTTGCAACAATTAAGAGGATGATGGCTGAATCTCCTATTATGTGCCACCCTGACTTTTCGAAGGCGTTTGAAATAACATGTGACGCATCGGAACTGACAATAGGTGGTGTGCTGAGTTAGAAAATAATCATGTTGCTTATTTCAGTGAAAAATTAAATGACGTCTGACAACAATACTCTGCGTATAACAAGGAATTTTATGCGGTTGTGTAGGCCTTGCATTACTAGAGGTATTATATGTTACCGCAGGAGTTCGTGCTGTATTCGGATCATGAAGCACTGAAGTACCACAACTCTCAGAAGAGGCTAAATGCGAGACACAGCAAATGGGTAGAGTTCCTCCAGGATTACACTTGTACTCTCAAACATAAGGTGGGAGTTGAGAATAAGGTCGCAGATGCACTTATCCTGCGTATTATGATTTTGGTAGTTATGAGTGCAGAAATGATTGGGTTCGAGAGATTGAGGGAGGAGTATGACCCGTGGCCCGTCTTTGGATAAATTTACGTCACGTTACGGATGGCTTCGTTCGTGAATTGGACGGCTTTCTTCTACAAGACGGTTATCTATTCAGATTCAGTAAGCTATGTATTCTCCGTACGTCCCTCAGAGATTCTCTCTTGGGAAATACATGCTGGAGGTCTGGCTGGACATTTTAGTCAGAACAAAATAATTGAGGCTATTGAACATCGATTCTATTGGTCGAGCTTGAAGAAAGTGTTGGCTCAAAGCCCATCACTCTAGTTTTGATGATGATCAACTCATATAGTTATAGTACTAATGATCTTGTGTTTAATTAGTCTCAGATTTATGATCAAGATCTTAGTTGGTGTTTATCTTCAACAAAGGATTTAAAGTCAAGTTTTGGGCTAGCACGGTTTGATTCAAGAGCTTGTGCATCAAGACCACATCAAGTACTCAAGAGGAGTCTAGCTCGTTGGATCATTTTGGACCAAGTCAAGAAGGAGAAGAAGACTTCAAGAGAAGACTTGTGTCTAGGTTTGTTTTTATTAAGATTTTGTTTTAGTTAAAATGTAAAGGATAGAATAGTTGGTGGATTGCTCAAGTATACCATATACACACACACTCTTGATTTAGATGAGTTTTCATAAAAGGATTTTTTATTTTGAAAAAATACCGGTTTGATTTTGGAATTCAAAGTATACATGTCTTTAACCAAACTTATTTTAGAGCTTAATGTCAAAAATATATATTTCATTATGTATGTGTAGTGGATCACTTCCATACACTCTATGCTTTAAAAGTGTTTAAAAATCTTATTTTTGTATTTAGAGAAGTTTTGGAAAAATCTATTTCGGAAAAATACAGTTTTTGTTTTGAGCCAAATTTCTAAGTTACAAAAATAGTTCAAATGTTTGTAACATGTCTTGATTTTACTCAAACATGTTTGTATATCAATGTATAATACTGAAACTATTTTTGTAGATTTTTAGAGATTTTATGGGATTTTATTTAAGTCAAAATACCAGTTTTTAATCCCTAAAAATCTTTGTTCTGGCTTCTGCTGGTCGACCGGGCCGGTCGACCGAGCTTGGAGTCGGTCGACCGAGTCGGTCGACCGACGTGCACAAACGTGCACGCCAGTCTGGCTGGAGGGCGTCGACCGACCCGGTCGACCGTCCAGAGAGTCTGCTCTCTGGAAAGGCCCCGGTCGACCGGGCGGTCGACCGGACAGAGAGCCTGCTCTCTGTATCCAGGCCACAGTCGACCGGGGCCGGTCGACCGCTGGCTCAACGGTCAGAAATCTGACCGTTGGCCGGTCGACCGGCGGTCGACCGACAGCAGTCCAGACTGCTGATCTGGCTGCAACGGCTAGTTTTTGAGAGCCATATAAATTGGTCTTTCTTGGGCTGTTTTATACAAGATTTGAGAAGAGTTTTTGGGCTAGTCTTGCATACCTATTTCAGTGGTTATATCCACAAGTTTTAGAGCTATATTTTCAAATCAAAAGAGAGTTTATCAGAGAGTTTTCAAAGTGATTTCTTTGAGTTTTTTCACTACACATCCATCCTTATTTTTCTCACAATCACTTGAGCTATCCATTGATATATCTATCCTATAGGAGAGTTATTGTGAGAGTGTTTGTTGGTGATCAAAGTGTTTAGATCACCAAGAGTTCTTTCTTGTATTTTGAGGAGGCGGACTTGCGGGTTCGCGGTGTTTCAGGTTCTTGTGTGAACTCATTGTAGAGATGTGGCCTCGACGAGCTAGTGGGCTTGCGGTGTGTTCTTGCGGGAACAAGTGAAGGACTTGAGAGTCCAAGGAGTTCAAGTGTGACTCGCCTTGTAGGTGTTGCAGCACCGAGTGATCCGGTGGGATCGATTTTAGTGGAAATCCTTCATAGTATTGAAGGCGGGGACGTAGAGAAAGTATGCTCGACCCTCGAAACAATTCTCCCGTGTTTGCGATTGCTCTCTCTATCTCTTACTTATTTATATCTTGCATGCTTATATTGCTTTCATCTTTATATGCTTGATATATATTTGTGCTCATATTGTTATATGCTTGGGGTTTGTTTGCTAACACTTGTATTCAACCAAGAGAGCCAACGCGGCACCTCAACTCTTATTTAGAGGAATCTTGAGGAGTTAGTCCAGAGCCCTTCACGGCGAATCCGGCTACACTCTTGTGTTATACTTGGTGTTTAGCTTAAGAAGTTTTAGTATGCATAAATAAGTTTTAATTTGCATTAATTGTCCATTAGATTAGCTAGTCACCTATTCACCCCCCTCTAGGTGATTACAGAAAGATGTCCCTAAGATCGTTGACCAGTGTCGCACGTGTCAACTGGCGAAGCAACCAAAGCAGATTGTCAGACCTTACACTCCTCTCTCTGTGCCCAATTGCCCTTGGCAAGATGTGAGCCTAGATTTCATACTAGGGTTACCAAAAACTCAGAAAAGGCATGATTCTATCCTAATAGTAATTGACCGATTCTTCAAATGGCTCACTTCATTCCATGCTCCAACCTCAGATGCATCTCGGTAGCTGTCCTATTCTTTGATAACGTTATTAAGTTGCATGGGTTGCCCAAAATTATGGTGTGCGATAGGGACGTTAAGTTTGTTAGCTATTTCTGGTAAACACTGTGGCACAAGATGTGCACCAAATTGAAATTCTCGACAGCTTTTCATCCACAAACAGATGGCCAAACTGAGATAGTAAATAAGACTCTAGGAAATCTCTTTAGGTGTCTTGTTGGGGAAAATCTGAAAACTTATGATTTTATTTTGCCTATGGCCGAATTTGCATACAATGCTTCTGCCAATAGGTTTACGGGTCTTAGTCCTTTTGAAATAGTAACTGGATTTAAACCTAGACAACCAATTAATTAATTCTCATGGCTCATCATCATTCTAGGGTATCAGACTCTGCATCAGCATTTGCATCTCATATATGTGCACTACATGAGGAGATCAGAGAGAAAATAATAAAAAATAATGCTGATTATAAAGCTTTTGCAAATTTACATCGCAGATTAAGGACGTTTAATGTTGGTAATTGTGTGATGGTCCACATGAGACCCGAGCAGTTTCCTTCAGGAACCGTGAAGAAATTACACGCGCGAAGCGCAGGGCCTTTCCAAATCCTCAAGAAAATCAATTCAAATGCTTATGCGGTGGATCTCCCACCAGACTTTGGCATCAGTTGCACTTTTAATGTTGATAACTTGATTCCATATAGAGGTACCTTTGAAACCCCTTCAGATCCATTCGTGGATGAGCCTACGCAGGACCTTCTTTTGAGAGCCCCCCGCTACCTTCACTTCCTCCTAAATTACCCCATGTAATAGAAAATATAGATTCTATCTTGAATGATCAGATCGTCTCTACTAGAGATGGAGGGACGCGACACTATTTTATTAAGTGAAAGGGAAGTGTTGATTCAGAAAATTTTTGGATTACTGAGGAAGACTTCCGACATCTTGATCCCGACCTACTGGAGCGCTATCAGGGCCAGCAGCAGCTTCCCACCACGCACTCGACGGGGTCGAGTTCTTCCCACCCCGGGGGAATCGATGGGGACATCACGCCGCTTAGGGGACGATTCGATCGAGTCTATTTTAGGAAGCAGTGCAATGCAATTTTTTGGTTTTAGCCTAGTTTTATTTTAGACTTATTTTATGTTTTTTTTAGTTGATGTAGTAAGTGTTCTTTTGTGAACGTTTAGTACCATTTCGTTATTACTTAAAAATCATTTCTTTGTAAAGCCTATAAAAGGCTCCCAGACTACTCCTTTGGATTATTAAATGATTAAAAATTTCTCAAATTATCCGATTAAATTCTTGAGTTTATCTGCTCTTAAGTTTTGGATGAGAAGCCCGCGTAAAGAGTGAAAACTCGAAATTTTATCTTTCTTTGAATTTCAAATTTTAGTTTCGATTAGTTAAAACTCGAAATTTTATCTCGCTTTGAATTTCAAATTTTAGTTTCGATTTTGAAGGTGATTACGATCCAAGTTAGTTTTATATCATTTTCCTTTGCGAGGGCTGGAAGCCCATGAATCATTTGAGTTGAACTCGGAGACATGTTTTTGCCATTTTGTTACTCCACATTTGCCACAACCATCCGTGGGTCACTAGTGAATCTGTGCAAGGTCACAGTATCATGCAAATGGTTGATAATCCTGCACGAAGCCATGTACCCTTTGCGAGTCTGCTTGTTTTAGTGACTCAGAAACAGCAGAAAATGTGCATCAAGTTGTCTGTATCAAGATCTGTAAGCTTACATATAATCCTTGATTAATTAGTTCTCATAATGGTAGTTTTCTTTTAATTGCTACGCCCTGAGATGAGAATCCCAATAATCTGCGTTCAAGTTACATTAAGTTTGCTTGCTTGAGTTCAGTTTTTAGCATAATGTGGTTGATGTTAGTGATTCAGTGTGCTACTGTTTCCTACCTGAAATGTGCTGTTTTTTTTTCCCCCCCTTCTTTCAAGTTTAAAGCATTTAGGCCATACAAGTGAGTTCAAAGAAGACAGAATTCTGTGATCAATAATTCTTTCAGTAGCCCAACTTTTATTTCGTACCAATGAGTTTAAACATAGACATGAATTTTGTTGCATTCCTCAAATTCTTGAGAAGTGTAGTAAAGTTCAAGTTTCTGAAGAGAGCATTGCATCCATATAACCAAAATTGTGTGTCAACTACAGTTCTTTATAGTTTCTGTTAGAAAATCAAAATTGCAACTGAATCAGAATGAACCAAAGAAAGCATGTCTCATGAGTTTGGAATCAACTAAATTTGAGCAATTGGAAGAACAAATGAACTCAGTTTTTAACAAAAAAAATCCGCTAACAACAACAACCACTCTTGCTTGGTGTAAACAATACTAAAACAGAAACAACCTAAACTCCTCACGGTGGCAATCTCCCTGACAAGTACCGAGACAGCTCATCTCTCATCACAACCCCTTCCTCGTCGACGAAACTGCAGAACTGCTGCTTGTAGCTGGCATCGTGATGGTGAGACAATGGCATCTCGTCCTCACCTCGTCTTCAAGGTCTATGATGATGTTGTGAAGCAAGCAGCAGACGAGAATTATCCTCGGCAGCCTGTGCTTGTCCGGCCGCCACATCTCCCCCTGACGATCCTCCACATCTCCTTCAGCCTCGCCATCGCCCTCTGCGCCACCATTCTAGTCGCAGAGTGCCGCCTGTTGAACTCGGTTTTTGGACTCGGAGAGTTCCTTCCCTTGGTAGGGAGTGAGAAGCCACGGGAGGATCGGGAACGCTCCATCGCCGATCACGTACTCCCTCACTTCCGATCCCTCCGAAAGCTCGATCTTCTTCCCGTTCAGCCTCGCTCCTTTCTCACACACAGTTTGAAGAAGCCAGAGTTGCGGAGGACGAGGAAGTCGTCCATGCTGCCGGGCCAGCCCGTGACAATGTCACGGAACCTCATCTCGGGGTCCACGATCGCCTGCAAGACCATGCTGTGGTTCTTCGCGTGGTCGAGCCACACTTTGCTGCCAGGCTCCATTGTCGGGAGGCACATCATGATGTGGGTGGTGTCTATGACGCCGCAGCAGTTGGGGAGGCCGCGGATCTTCTCAAACTTGGACTTGATGGTTTCAAGCTCCTCCTCGGAGTTGGGCCACTGGAGGTGGTGGAAGCCTCTCTCCTCCATGGCCTCCACGAATCGCCAGGTCACTTGGGAGACAGTCGAATGGTTCATCCCAAATGCTACTCCTACGTTCAGTAGTGAATCGCCGGAGCTCAACCTTCTCAGAGCGACGGCCACTTGATCGTCCACGGACAGTACCTTGCCGTCGGTGAAAGTGAAGTTCGATGTCTTCGCCATCAGATCTTCTCTCACTAAAGAACATATGTAGTTGAAAGTCTTCCTTGAGATCTTGAAAACGGTCTCAAACCTGTCCAGTCCTTTCGATAAAGATAATGGTCCTGGGGAAGGCATCGAAGAAGGAAATAATCATCAATAAGCATAAAGGTTTAATGAAAAATTGCACGGGAACGATTATATTGATGATGATAAAGCAGAAAAAACACATATCAACCCTGTTAGATATAGTATAGTATCTACTAACACTCCATTGAGGAGACATTTTACAACAAACTAAATAAGTCTCATATCCTTCTGCTCTGAAAGGAAGCAAAGCTTGGTGAAAATTTAAGTCTTCAAACAAGCTTAGCTGAAAAAGGGTAGGAGATATGATCAAATATAGGCTTCAAAACAGTCTCTGATGCAGGAAAATTTAAATGTATATTCAGTTCTTACAAGAAATCAATTCGTAGCATTAGAAGGAGTTGATCTTTCACGTTTACATGTGAGAGATTAGTTTGAAGAGGGAGTAAAACTAAGACAACAAGATGCACAAGATACAAAATGCAAACAAATTCTAGATCTGTAACTTGATATTTTGTTTTATTTTACTCAATAGTCATTTCTGTTATAGCAATGCGTTTTATGAATTTTCCTAGTGTAACTGACCACTTTCAAAGTCTCTGCACCAAAGTTCTGAAATTAAGGAAAATATTATTATACTCTAATATGCCTCCGCAACTTAAGCATGAAGGACTTGGGCACCATCCCAAAAGACTAGCCTTTTAGATGGAGTTGCTCAAATCCTTATATACCCAAGACCATCCACACGTCTAACTGATGTGAGACTATTTGTTCGACCCAAATCCCAACAATCCTCCCTCGAACAAAGAGACTCCCTGCAAGCTCAACTATCTTCACACTGGAAGATTAAATGTTCCATCGAGATCCAACTCTTCACTACGTGAGGTGTGGCACGCTTTATGTGAAGCACCAACTGCAGTCGGTCGCTCCTCTATACCGTGTGGGAGGCGGCACGCCCATTACAAAGGAGTACCACTATCAAATTTTCTCGAGAGCCCAACATTAACTTCACAAGAGCCTATTGCGCCTTTCCGCCATTGGGGGATCTACATCGTCGAACATCACCCACACACACGACTAAGCTCGGGGCATGACTCTGATACTAATTGATCCCAAAAGACTAGCCTTTTAAGTGGAGTTACCCAAATCCTTATATACTCAAGACCATCCACACGTCTAGCCGATGTGGGACTATTTGTTCGACCCAAATCCCAACAAAGCACCCTTCTTATGGGTCGCAACCTAGGTTTTTGCATAGAGTAGTACTTTTTTTTTTAATCCACTTCTCTAAATGCGCCCCTTCTGAAATTTGAATTTCAATTGATTTACTGTCATTTTAAAGTCCTTGTGATTGCATCAGAACTCCTCAACTTATGGTCAGACTTGAGAGAAATATTTTCTAATAACCACCTAGGGATGTTTTTATTTAAAAAAAATATTTGTAAGGCTAGTTGTCAACCCTTTTAAGCTTTGCAATTGGAAATTTTCCATTGGCCCTTAAATTCGCTAAAATGCACACAAGAAGACGTGCAAGCATAAAAGTCATATACATATACGTGCATGCGCGCACAGGCCATGCCCCGTGCACCCTGACACCAGCACCAGCATCAGCATCAGCAGCAACAACAACATGACAGTAACAATAAGCATTTATGTTTTCAAACAGTGAGCAGAGAAGGGAGAACAACTAGAAACCCAAGCTAAAACTCCAACAGACCACTCTTTTTCTCCTCAAAGAAAGACTTGCCATGTTTACATGCATCCTTATAGTATGTCCGGTAGTAATTCCTTTACCATATCAAACCCATTTTACATTCTGTATGGTACTGTGTCTGCCGCTCAAGTCTGGTCTCAGGACCTTCCATCTGAACACCGACCATCCTCAAGTCAAGCCCTTTAAAATCCTTGTGGTTTGCAGTCAACTTAGTGTCTTTCCTTAGATAACTTTTTAGCCCATTTTTTATGCTTGGATCTACCTCCCCAGTCACAGGAGCCTCCTCTCATTTTTGTATTACATGATCAAACATTCAAAATCAGTCGAGAAAATGTTCCCGTCTAGGCTTCTTTTACTTTCCACATATCATTTTCAACATTTTCCTTGTTTTTATCAGCTCTAATTATATATATATATATATATATATATATATATATATATATATGTATGTATGTATGTATGTATATATATAAGGGATCTGTACCTTAGCCGACAGCTGAGAGAGACTTTCTCAGCTGTCACTTCGTGGCTTAATTTTAACCACAATTTTGAGTGCTGTATCATGATCGCAGTTTATATGATGACTGTGATTAAGTCGCAATATTTTATGAGAACTGCTGCCACGGTCGCAATCTTTCTTTGAAGAGTGCGACCAAGGTCGCAGTCTTTTTCTGAGGACTGCTATCATGGTCATAGTCCTAATTACACTGAAAATATATGATTTTTTAGGACTGCGACCATGTTACAGTGGACAGCGACTATATTGCAGTAAGTTTGCGACCATATTGAAGCGACAACTGAGAGAGTCTCTCTCTGCTGTCGGCTGAGGTACATCTCTCTCTCTCTCTCTCTCTCTCTCTCTCTCTATATATATATATATATATATATATATATATATATATATATTACGCACCCTCTTTATCATCGAACAATAAGTGGTATCTAATGCAGTTAGTCTGATCAAAGATTACACAATTTAGCCTCTCCTTGATGTATCCAGATCCTATTGAGGAATATCATCTACCCCTTTATTCTTCTTATAATTGATTTAAGGTCTCCAAACAGTTGCTTTGAAGTACTTGTCCCGTCAATCTTCCGGGCCTTGTTTTTCCTTTTTGGTTTTAAGATCCATTTCATCCATTATTTTTTTTTTTAAGGGAATTCATTAAATTTATATTAAAACATCATTTTTCTTGTCGCCAGTATAAAAAGTAAGCTTTCTGATATATGGTGTTTGAAAGGGGAAAAGGAATTGAAAAGGGATTGACATTTATGCTCATATAGGATATGACTTCTTATGTCAATAACCCTTCTATACGTAATTATACTTTTTTTATGAAATCATTAAACAGGTAATGTATATTGGTAAAGCATCCAGACCTTCAACTATGTTGAGGGAGTCAACAGCCACCCAAGAATCCTAGATATCTTTACAAATACCCAGGGATTTATTCTAGTGCCAACCATGAGCACTGATGCTCAAATGTCGACCTACTAGGTGACTAGGTGGTACTCATGATAAAATGATCCAAAAAATGGAAGCCAAGATGATAATCACATATGCAGGTAGAATCTTGCTATTCACTTTCAAATAGATCATTATGGTTAACCAAAGGCTTATACAGCGTACAAGTGGTTCAGAATCATGTAAATATGGTTTTAAGTTGTCTTTGCTATTGACACTCTTCCTTCTGTTGCTATCATATATTAAAGTAAACCTATTGGTTGTACATCCTACCCCATTAGTACGGTCAAGTTCAACACCAAAGCCTTCTAAGAAGATTTTCATGGTCAAAAGCAGCTGCCTGTTCAAGTTCAACCCCTACGTTACATGTATTTTTGTGAATCTATTTTCTACAACACCAAATTTCATGAAGCTTATGATTTCAGTGACATGGATTAGACATTCAATTTTTTTTTTTTATAGAAAGAAGAAATGAGGCATGAACTTTGTGAAACCAATGGTTTGTAATGGCCAATTTGTATTGTCAAATTCTGGACTTAATAGTCCAGACAGGGTTCATAGGCAATCGTACTTATTACTAGCTTCATCATATTGAAAAGCACATTCTTAACTAAAGTCAATGTAAAGATATGGAAACGATGCAAAGAAAAAAACAATGAACAATCAAAGGGAAAAGAAGAGGAATATGTCCACATTTATCTCTCTGGCCAGACTGTCTTTTGTCACATTTGTATCTTTTCCCAGACTTCAGGACTATACTTGTTAATTGTACTTGGCAACTTCCACGGTACAAAACCAAGATACCCAAGTGAGAAGGAATTTAGGTTCATAGATTTAAGTTTTATTGATCAATAAAAGTTGGTAAGCTATATTATGAGTTCTAACCAGCATATCCATCAGATTACCCAAAAGCATGGCCCATAACTAAAAGTTCAGTTACTTCAGTAAGCAAAGATCTACTAGAGAACCCTGGATAAGATTCACTATGCAGAATAGAATTGTTTACAAGCTTCTGCTAACAGCCTCAAATATATAATTATATGAAATTGAGCATACCACCTAATAGATAGCTTGATGTTCTTTAACCTATATCCATCTTATAATCACAACTATCTCTTGGCAGACTAATTCCATGCGGATAATCCAGGAATATTATTTGGGTAGCAATATACACTGAAAGCTCCTGAATAGAAACTTACAAATATGGTAGAGATTACATCACAAACTGGATGTTCCAATTGGCAATATTCCAGCTCCTCTGATTTCCCATTCACAAACTGTAACATAACCTTTGTCCATTTTCTTTGGTTTGACTTTGGCTATACAGGTCCTCATTCACAATCTAAAATGAACCACCTTCTCCCATTTAGTTTACTTAGTCCATTAACAGTGATAGGATCTCACGTTTTTAAACAATATATGGTAAATTATATATCAGCATGGTGTCAGAGCACCCAGAGTACAAAAAAGTAAATGTCTCAAAGTTCAAATCTTTCATAAACATATATACATGATGTAAATAGTAATAAAGGAAATGACATGGCTCTTAAACAACACTGCAAAAATCTTTTGGGAAGCTCCACTTCACGAGTATCACAATAACAAGTAGCTTTGATCCTTCCAAACCTCCTCCACTTCATATTTTCTATACGACACTCATGTTACCAGCTCACGTCCTCTTTTCCCCTAACAAAACACTTGTCATTATTCCCTGGTATGTCAGAAATTCCTTATCAAATGTGTCTATGCTTGTGCCTTAATGCGCACACAAGACATTTTGCTCCTGGTTACAAGATCAAATATTATGGACCATACGGAGCAAGGCTGTGGAAGCTTTAAAAATTCTCAAATGAGAAAGTTTTATTAGAGTAATTCAATTCCACTATCTGTGATTATCGACCTACATCATATTTCCTTATCTTGGTCAGCAGAACTAAAATTAAGCTATATACTTTTCCATCTCCATTGTCAACAATACTATTAAAGAAGGAGAAAAAAACTCTCTCTATCAGATGTATGCAACATTCACATGACAATCCAGAGGTAATATCGAGTCCATTCCTATTCTATTCTACATATGATATATCAACTATGCGTTTAAAATAGGAAAAGAGTCCTCGCATACATATTTGTCATTAATCTTATATCTATTATTATTCAGAAGGACAAAGCACTATATAAATTAAGATATTTTCAGACTTTTCGAATTTAAGTACAAAGATTTCCTTCATATACCCATAGAATAACTCAATCTTTTCTTAGTTATCAGCTAACTTCATATACAAAATTCATGCACTAGAAGTAGAAGTCTAGACCGTCAGAATTAGAAGAGATTTTCGTATTATTAATGTGAGTAATATCCCAAATATATAGGCATCACAATTACATGATAAGAAAACCTCTAATCCTAATACAATTTCTTCTCAAAATATAAATAGAACTCCTAATAACATATAGAAACAAACTCCTAGTAGCATATAGAAACATGACTCATGACTCCTAATAGGTAATTATAATAATAAAAACTTTAACACTCCCCCTCAAGGTGGAGCATAGATGTCAATCATACCCATTTATTACAAATACTAGAAAAAAATATCCTAAATAAAGTTTCACACAGTTGGTCGATGCCACACTGTTGATTCTACGCTAGAGCAATGATCAAGACAATACTTATTTCACGCTGCTGAAACATTGATGTCGATGTTGAAGTTGTCAATCAAAACGTGAAGACGTGTGATTCTTGGATCAGATATAGTTAGAATTTTAGAGTTTTTCAAAGTCAGTAGAGGTGAAAGTTTTGGAGATCCTCAAACTCAGGAGGAAGGATTTTAGGAGATCTTCAAACTCACCCAGAAGAAAAGGAGGTTTTGAGAGATCCTCAAACTCAGTGTAAGGAGAGTTTTTGAGAGATTATCAAACTTAGCCGGTAAAAAAGAAATTTTTAAGAGATCCTCAAACTAGTAGGAGATGAGGTTTTAAGATATCATCAAATTAGTACTTGGTAGAATATGAGATTTTAAGAGATTTCTCAAACTCATTAGAGTAAATATAAAGAAACACACACACAAACTTTGCTACGGGTAAACAATTTTTTCCCTTGAGTTTGGCAGTAGAAATTAGCATAAAAGAATCAATACAAGTAGATGGTTATAATTGACTCAGCAGAGACGATATGAAGTAACAGAAGTCTCGATAGTTAGATGATTGACTGTAGATGCAGCAACAACACAGTTATTGCTGTGGAGATGATTGGAGACGATCAGCGGCGATATTGAGGCAGTAGGAAGCAACAGACTATGTTGCACGAACACGACGACATTGAAATGGACAGGACATGTGGACACGTGACAAATTCTGTAAAATATACACGACACATGTGTCCACACATGTATTGGACACGTTACGAACACAACACGGCTTCATAATATAAGTGTCCGTGCTACATAGGCAGCAGATAGTGTCGACAAGTGCTGCAGAGGTGACCAGGCATCAAAAACTCAGTCGCATAAGAAATAAAAGATTTTGGATGATGTATAAATTGATGCCGGCAAGGGTTTTGTGATGATCATGGGGGGTTGGAGATCAATTAGTAAGGAGATGATGGAGAAAGACACTTTCGTTTGAGGTTTTTTGTAGATGAACAATACATCGTACTGTTCATGATGAACAATACCCGACTTGCGGTATTGTTCACATGAATAGAAAAAAATTAGACAAAGAAAAGGAAACTAGGGTTAGAATTTTTAAAGAAGAAGTTAGGGTTAGGATTTTTGCTCTAATACCATGTCATAATTTCATAAGAAGAATTTTCGTATTATTATTGATGTGGGCAATACTCCAAAAATATAGACATCTCAAATTACATGATAAGAAAATCTCTAATGCTAATACAATTATTTCTCATAATATGAGTATGACTCCTAATAACATATAGTACCATGACTTCTAGTAGCATATAGAAACATGACTCATGACTCCTAATAAATAACTATAATAATCAAAGATTTTAACACCAAGTTAAACATATAAGAGCTTAATGTTGCCACCTGGCACATGCTCTAGGACTTCTAGAGATAGTCTCAGTTTAAAAAAAATACTTCTAAAACATGAAGCATCTTTCTTATGTGGATGATAACAATGTATCCTTCACAAAAGTCTTTCTCTACTTATTATGACCCAAGATTTTGAAAGTACACCTAGAGGGAGGATGAATAGGTATAGTGCTAAGCTAATGACAAATGATGCGGAATTAAAACTAATTGCTAATACACAACCTGTAATCAAGAGTGAGTCTGAATTCCCGTGAAGGGCTCTGAAACTACTCACCCTCTGAATTATGAGTTGAGGTGCTTTAATAACTCTCTTAATTAAACACAAGTGTGAGCACACAAATAATATCGAGCATGTATGTGAATATGAACAATAATAATAATGCAATATATATTATATATATATATATATATATATATATATATATATATATATATATATATATATATGAGTTGAGAGATAGCAGATCAAACGCAAACACAATAATATGTTTCGAGGTTCGAACCACTGCTTTATGTTCCGCCATCACACAGAAGGATTTTCACTATATCCACACATGATCTTCCATAAAAAATCTCAACTGAGAAATTACAATTACAAACCAAGAATATACGACTCCACTCTCTCAAAAACACAATCACCTCTACACGAGAGAGAAGGCACAAAGTCAAGCACAAAGCAAAGAAAAAATTACAACTTGGTGATCACAAAGATCACAGACAACTCTTGGTGATCTCAAAAGACCACAAACACAACCTCTCATAATACAAGATCCTAAAGGATATATTTTAAGATAAACAACTTAAGTATGTGAGTAACAAAGTTTTTGGAAAAGATAATCCAAAAAAACACTTGAAAAACTCTAGAGATGATATAAAAATTTTGGACAAGAAACTAGAATGCAAAACTTGTTTTCTTTTGATTTTTCAAAACTTTAAAACAAAATAAAGATATGTTTTTGAAGCTCTAAAACTTATTTTAAAACTTGTTGAAAAACACTTGAGAAGATAAAAAAATTGCTCTTGAAAATCTTTTTGAAAACAGTCCCTAAAACTCATATTTAAAGGGCCTAGAAAAATATAGTCGTTGGGGTCAAAGACTGCCCAGACAGACCTGTCGGTCGACCGCTCGGTCGACCGGCCAACGGTCAAATTTTTGACAGTTTGAGGCCATCGGTCGACCGCCCCAAGGCAAAATGCCAAGTCAGTCAACCATCTGGTCAACCGGGACCAACCCGAGAGTTGAGTTCATCCAGTCAGTCGACCGTGCAGTCGACCGACTCCAAGGCAAAGGGTTGTGCACGTCCTTGCGCACATTCGGTCAACCGACCGGTCGACCGAGCCCTGGTTGGTTAACCGACAGTAGTAGGGATTATAGGGTTAAAAAATGTTGTCTTAAAAATACCTATAAAATTCATAAAATCTCATAAATTTCACAAAAATAAGTTCATGTAAATATTTAAAATACATATATGTGTGATAAAAAATTAACACATATTACAAACTATTTGAACTATTTTTTAGGCAAAGAATTTAAGGCTTTAAACAAAATGGTATTTTTCAAAAAATTAACATTAAAATGGAAAACCGATTTTTTTCAAAACTTATTCAAATACAAAAACAAGATATAAAAACACATTTGAAGCATAGTGTGTATGGATAAAATCCAATACACATATAAGTGATATATCTTTGTTTTTGACATTAAACCCAAAATAAGTTTTGATAAAAACAAAACTAAAACACATGACTATATATATATATATATATATATATATATATATATATATCAAAATAAGTTTTCTAAACAATGTGAACCATCAATGTATATGAATAAAATTCAATATAAATAAAATCATGTAAACTTCTTTTGATTGAAATCTATTCATGAAAATAATATATGTATTCTTGAAAATCCAAAACGGTTAAATCGAAACTAAAACTTTTAAACTTGTGTGTGTATATTTGAGCATATCAAAACTAAACTATTCTTATACAAGATCTAAACTACAAACAAACCTAAACCGAAGTCTTCTCGTCGATCTTCATTTCTAAGATGACTCGATCCAAACACGATTCAAAGAGCCTAACTCCAACTTGAGTTTTAGATGCGATCTTGACGCGCAAGCTCTTGAATCAACACGTGTTAGCTTCCAAAATCGACTTTGAATCATTTGTCAAGGCTAAACACCTACTAAGATCTCGATCAATAACTGAAACTATATAAACACAAGATCATTAGTAACTATATAACTTCATAAGTTAGTCATCATTAAAACTAAGGTGAAGGGTATTTGGGCTAACAGTTTCCCCCTTTTTGATGATGACAAAACTTATGAGCTTATATATGCATGTATTAAAAATAAGCTTCATAAGAAGCTCTGCCTTAACTCATGCATAACAATAAAACATATAGATATTTAATGAAGTGTATATACAAAAACACATATATATGCATAAATATAAATAAGAAAACATGCACATATAAACCCAAATTCTTCTCCCCCTTTTTGTCACTCATCACAAAGGGGTGAGAAAAAACATACAATACCAATAAAAAATATAATTTTAAAGAAATCATTGAAAGAAAAATAATTTTTTTATCAATTGATACCAATAGAAGAAATGATACCAATTGAAAGTAAATTTTAAACTAAAATTTTTTAGGTAAATACTAATATTATTTTGCAATATAGATACCAATTTGAGAATAATACTAATTAAAGATTGTTAATACCAACATTGAAAATATTAACATTTTTCAAAAACAAAATATTTTTCATAAAGAGTGGGAGTAAGATACCAATTGAAAATAAATACAATTGAAAGATAAATCAAGAATTTTTCTCCTTTTTTATGAAATACCAATAAACTAATGCATATGCTTATAAAGATACCAATTATCTTTAAGAACATGAATCAAGCTTAGCATGAAATAATTTGTGCTATAAAGAATATGCATGATCATTTTTAATTTGGCACAAGAAATCATATATATGTATGTATGATCAATTTAAATAACAAATGAAATATGATGCATACCTATATATTAAAAACATGAGTATACAAAAATGAAATATCATTGAAATCATGTATAACCCATAACAACCACCCTTTCATGCACATGTTTAAAAAAAAATATTTATTAAGACACATAAGGCATGGTCGCCCAACCAACCACCCTTATAGTGTAGAAGTTTTCAAACATTAAGAGTTGAAAATAATTTTAGCATGGGTTGAAAACTCTATAATTGAAAAATACGAAACTAGTTTTAAGATGATTTTAAAAACTAGTATGAAATCTTTCAAGGAAAAAACAAATACATATATCCCCTAAAAATATGCTAAATACACAATAATTTGACACTCAAAGATCATTAAAGCACTTATGAGCTCATAAAACTAAAATCATGAGTAAACACAAAAAATAGAGTGTGCAAGAATCATGTAAGAAACATATACATGAAAATAAATCAATGAAGCTCAATGAAATTTTTTTCATAAACATGAAATCGTCAAATATGAGAAATTCTATTTTATCAAAAATTAAACAAACTTCAAAGCATATGTTTGTTTTGTCAAAACTAAAGTATACATACGTATCCAAACATGAAATGAGTTCATAAATAGTACATGGCATAAAATGCAAGTGACTCAAGATAGAACATGCATATCTAATAGTTTTGACAAAATTTACATATATATGAAACTAACAAAAAAATATACAAAAATAGAAAATACAAGTATAAATACAAGAATCATCAAAAGTAGGTTATACGAATACATCTAATGAGTACACATGAGCAATAAAACACACAAACATAATAATCAAGTGTAGCTCACTAATTGTACATGTATAAACATAAGTTTTAATGAAAACTACATCCAAACATGAAGCATAATAACATCAAAAACATAAGTTATAAACAAATATGATCATTTGTGTAAATGCAAATGCCATTACAACAAAGATATGCATATATAGCCAAACAATAGTGAGAACACATAAATATGAGTCCATATGAACATGAGTGTATCTCAAACACTATATATATATATATCACAAGTCTAATAAACATCGCATTTTAAACCTAATGAACATGAAAATCAAGACATGCTAAAAATCAACAATGAGAAAGAATGTAAACATAAACAAAGAGTTAGAGATAGTTACCAAAATCAATTGAACTAGTTTCTAGGTCTCCAAATTATGGTGGTCCTCCCACCTAAACTCCCTTGAAAATGACGCATCCGAAATTATGACCATTTAGCTTGAAACGCATCCACCATCAAGGCACTGATACTCTCACGTCTTGTGAGAGCCCACACCTATATCAAATAAAATAGGGATGAATTTTGGTACCCAAACTTTTTTGGGTCCATAGGGGTTAGTAGCTTTCCTAACCCAAACATTATTACTTGCAAAATTTAAAGCATTTATTCTATCATAACAAAACTTTGCAAGGTGGCCCTTGCGACCACAATGTGTACAAGTGTACACTCTATAATACATAGTGTCATGTGTGTGAGCATGAGAAGCATGTGCATGCCGTGATGGGTGTGCATGAATATGTGAAACATGTTTCTTGTGAAACAAGAATTCCAATCTCTTGTGGTTCATGACACATTGGCTCAAAGTGGAGCCTAAACAACCTATACATCAAAGCATGAATATCATTATCAAAAGTGAAAAAAGCAATAGAAACATAACAAACATGAGCATCAAAATCATTTTTCAAAAAAACTTTTTCCTTTGAAACAAAATCCAATTCTTTTGAAATCAAAACAATTTTATTTTTCAAAGAATCATTTTCTTTTAAAACAAACTCAAGTTTTAAAGATAAAACATCATTGTTCTTCAAAACAATATCAAAATTATTTTATTCTTTAAGATTTCATTTTCTTTTAAACAAGATCAAGTTGGATTTTCAATGAGTCCCTTTCATTGGAAACCTCACCCTTGTCTTGTAAAACTAAATCAAGTTTTGAAAACAAATTTTCTTTTTCTTTTTTCAAATTCATACTCTTCCTTTTCAAAAATTTATATTTAGAAAGCAAGTTTTCACAAAATATTTAGAGCTATTTATTTAAAGCATGGGCATCCATAGCATTATCATCAATGGAAGAGTTATAATAATCATCTAGACGAGTATCTGATTTTACTTCAAGGGAGTTAATCCCTTGGACCATGAGCAAGCTTGGTCGGACTCATCTCCACTAGATTCTTTCTCCAAAATATTTGTTGTTTGTTTCTTGGGAAAAGTCAATGTGTTCCACACTGCAAAAGCGGAATCGCAATGAGAAATAAAAAATTTCTTTTCTAAGTGTTTGTTTAAGTGCATCTATGGCTTGTGCATTAACTTTAATGTACTTGTCATTACAAAAATAAAATTTCTTGGTAGTGGTAAGATAGAGATGCACCTAGGACTTTGAGGTAAGCACTCGTCTTAAACTTTCACATATCAATGTTAGAAACATCATACATGGGTGTAAACTAATATGTGTACAAAGTAAATACTAGATTAGCAATCCAAGAATCACATTCCTAGGTGGTTGAACCGAATATCGGAGCATTAGCTCCGACACCAATTGAAAGCACACCTAGAGGGGGTGAATAGGTGTAGTGCTAATCTAATGACAAATAATATTGAATTAAAAACTAATTGCTAACACACAACGTGCAATCAAGAGTGAGTCTGAGTTTCCTGTGAAGGGCTCTGGAACTGCTCCTCATGATTCCTTTGAATTATGAGTTAATGTGCTTTAATAGCTCTCTTGATTAAACACAAGTGTAGGCACACAAACAATATCTAGCATGTATATGAATATGAACAACAATAATAATAATACAAGATATATATAGAGAGAATTGAGAGATAGAAGATCAAACACAAACACAAGATATGTTTTGAGATTCGAGCTACTGCTCTACGTCCCCGTTATCACACAGAAGGATTTTTTATATCCACACATGACCTTCCATAAAGAAATCTCCACTAAGAGAATTACAATTACAAATCAAGAGTATACAACTCCACTCTCTCAAAAACACAATCACCTCTACACAAGAGGGAAGACACAAAGTAAAGGAAAAATTACAACTTGGTGATCACAGAGATCACAAACAACTCTTGTGATCTCAAAAGACTACAAACACAACCTCTCACAATACAAGATCCTAAAGAATAGATTTTTAGATGAATAGCTCAAGATGTGAGTAAACAAAGTTTTTAGAAAAAATACAAAGAAAACACTTAGAAAAACTCTAAAAATAATATAGAAATTTTGGACAAGAAACTAGAATCCCAAAACTTATTTTCTTTTGATTTTTCAAAACTTTAAAACAAAATAAAGATATAATTTTGAAGCTCTAAAACTTGTTTAAAACTTGCTGAAAAATCTTGAGAAGATGGAAAAAAAATTGTTCTTGAAATTTTTCTTGAAAACAACCCCCATAACCCATATTTATAGGGCCTAGAAAAATATACCCGCTGGGGTCAAAAACTGCCCAGACAGGCCTGTCGGTCGACCTCCCGGTCGACCGGCTAACGATCGAATTTTCGACCGTTTGGGCCGTCGGTCGACCGTCTCAAGGCAAAATGTCAAGTCGGTCGACCGCCCGGTCAACCAGGACCAATCCGAGAGTTGGGTTGATCTAGTCGGTCGACCGGCTCCAAGGCAAAAGGCTATGCACGTCCTTGTGCACATCCGGTCGACTGCCGGTCGACCAAGCCCTGGTTTGAACGACCGGTCGGTTGACCGCCAGTAGCCCCGGAACAGGATTATAGGGTTGAAAAATATTGTCTTAAAAATACTTATAAAATCTCATAAATTTCACAAAAATAAGTTCACATAAATTTTTGAAGTATAAATATGTGTAATAAAAAACAGCACATATTACAAATTATTTGAACTATTTTTTATGGAAAGAATTTAAGGCTTTAAATCAAAATGGTATTTTTCAAAAACTAAACTTTGAAATGGAAAACCGATTTTTTCCAAAATTTGTTCAAATACAAAAATGAGATATATAACACATTTGAAGTATAGTGTGTATGGATAGAATCCAATACACATATAAGTAATATATCTTTGTTTTTGACATTAAATCCAAAATAAGTTTTGATAAAAATAAAACTTAAAACACATGACTAGATATACATCAAAATAAGTTTTTCTAAATAATGTGAACCATCAATGTATATGGATGAAATCCAATATATATATAAACCATGTAAATTTCTTTTGATTGAAATCTATTCAAGAAAAAAATATATGTATGCTTGAATCCAAAACGGTTAAACCGAAACCAAAACTTTTGAACTTGTGCGTGTATACACATATAAGTAATATATCTTTGTTTTTGACATTAAATCCAAATAAGTTTGATAAAAATAAAACTTAAACACATGACTAGATATACATCAAAATAAGTTTTTCTAAATAATGTGAACCATCAATGTATATGGATGAAATCCAATATACATATAAATCATGTAAACTTCTTTTGATTGAAATCTATTCATGAAAACAATATATGTATGCTTGAATCCAAAACGGTTAAACCGAAACCAAAACTTTTGAACTTGTGCGTGTATACTTGAGCATATCAAAACTAAACTATCCTTACACAAGATCTAAACTAAAAATAAACCTAAACTGAAGTCTTCTCATCGATCTTAATCTCCAAGACGACTTGATCTAAACACGATCCAAAGAGCTTGACTCCAACTTGAGTACTAGATGCGATCTTGACGCGCGAGCTCTTAAATCAACATGTGTTAGCTTGCAAACTCGACTTTGAATCTTTTATTGAAGCTAAACACCTACTAAGATCTTAACTGAAACTATATAAACACAAGATCATTAGTAACTATAACTTCAAAGTTAGTCATCATCAAAAACTAAGGTGAATGGCCTTTGGGCTAATAGGTTTGATATCTCAATATCGATATACGCATCAGCCATAGGTTTTTTTAATTAAATTGACAATATGCGAAATAATTCGCTATTTCATTTTATCATATTTGTAATGACAATATCGCTTAAGTCATATCGACCATTTTTTAAGGATAAGAGAGCGGAGCCACATAGTAAGGCCCAAGTCTATTTGTCATATTGACCACATGTATTGGTATTGGGCGATATTTCAAAATTTCTTATTAATAGATAAAGCTATTGGTTCTTACTTATTCAGTCATTTTCTATTTTTCCTACAAAAGAGGTGGTACATTCAAGCCACCCATATGTGAGCACAAAAGGCTTATGAAGATGACAAACATGTGAAGAGGGCAAGGAAAGCCTAAGCTATTGTTGTATAGATGATGTGAATGGGAGACCCTATGGTGTGGTATATCAGTGATAACTCTGAATTTACAATATTTCACCAAAATATGATCTTGGGTAGGAAATTACTTTAAACTAGTAAACGACACGATGGATTTTAACAATAATCTGCGGTTGTCGTGTCTAGATAATTCTAATCTCAAAAACCCAACACAATAATAAGTTAATTTGTTCAGTCTCGTTCGCAATGTCAAGATCAAAAATGATAAGAATTACTCAAATCACACACACTCTCGCATTTATAATGGACAACAAAAAATCTGATAATAATTTAAAAATAAATTTATGGTGTACTCTAACTAATAATCTGAATGATGAAAATAGAAAATTACCTATTGAGAAGCCAGCGTTCTCAGAAAATCATGATGTTGATTCTGGTGCTTTTGAACTTGTTGATCCGATGTTCCTCTGGTGATGACTGATGCTGACGTGGTTGTTGTGATTGTAGGTCTGAAAACTAACTTCTTAAACTTGTTGGTTCCGGATCTTAAAGGATCAGATCGGATTGCAAGCTGGCGAACCCGCTAAAATTCTTTCTCCAACTGTAGCTCTGACAGCCCATAGTCTTGATCCGAGGAGAAGAAAAGTTGTTGGCAGCAGGGGCACGATTGGGCCAGGCTTGAGACAACAGCGCGCTAGCGTGGATCACGAAGACTGTGACGGGTGTGCGGGAGGAGGTCTAGACGAGCCCTGATCTGCAGTGCAATAATCGTTGAAGAGGAAGGGTCGAGGGAAGGAGGAGGTGTCGTTGGCTGGCGCACTTGTGGAGGAGATCGGTGGAGGCGTGCTCTGTTGTTCTTTTTTTTATTTGGGTTCTGTTACAGTTTTTATTGGCAGGGAAAGCAAGAAAGAAGGAGAAAAGTGAGGAGAAGGGGGACCACAGGGAGAGAGGTTGCATGTACTCAGCGTGGGAAAAAAGAGAACAGATTGTGATTTGTAACTTGTTTTGAATGAAATTCTCTTTTATTTGTATTGGCTGAGAATGAAAATGAAATGGGGATTAAGATGCTAGAGAAATTTTGGTTTGGGAAGTAGAATTTAAAGAGAAGATAAGGGGATAAGTGGATATTGACTTCACACTCAAAATCTGGGAGAATCAAGTTTCACACTCGAACTCACAAAAGATAAGAATTTTCATTTCAAAAATAGCTTAGAATTTTATTCATAAATTTTCAATAATTTTTCAATATAATACCATGTCTTTAAATAAAACTACAGACTTTTAACTTTCTTCACATAACTGATGTGGAACTAAAAAAAGAAATACAAAACTAAAACAAAGAAGAAAACATACTCGATTCAAATAAATAAAATACAAACTCTGATCAACAAAACGAATAGCTCATGGTGTCTCCGGTGTCGTCAGATGTCCGCATCATTCTTTCCCGGTAAGAGAAAACTCGACTCCGTCGAATTTAGTTTAGAAATCTCTCGTAACGCTTCAACAAACTGGGTCTACCTGAGTGTTTTAAATGTCGTCCAACATTTTCAAATATCGCCCGACATTTCGTTTTCAAGCCCTCACCACCACGACATCTCCACCCGCATTTGAAATGGCGTTTTAGAAAATGTCGGCCGACATTTTGAGAAAAATCCGATATGTCAGCCGATATTTTCCCAAAATGTCGGCCGACATTTTGGGAAAAACCCAATATGTTGATTGGTCTTGAAAGTTAGAGCAATTGAGAAATTTTAACAATGGACTAGTGAATATATGCAAAATGTTTAAGTTAATTATACCTATCATAAACATATTTATGTAGTTTTGCATAAGTTATATATGTATTATCATGATAAGAATTTTAAAATTACTTTATTTAAGACATCTAAGATATATATTTGTTATCCGTCATGACGTCTGAAATTTACTAAATGGCCCCGAAATATCTCCAAAATTCGAAATCTGACATCCGATTACGACATCCGACATTTTCCTGATATCTGACATTTAAAACACTGCTTGTTGCAACTCACCACTCAATAGATAATATTCATTTCAAACAATCAGATATCATTAGAATACACCAGATTATTTAATCATCTAATTTTTATCATATTTTACTGCTGTATTTGGATGAATATCTGGGAGTAGACTCAATGTGAGACTCTCAAAAAAATAGCTTAGGAAAGGCTTACAACCAGTTGGTCGTTAGGGCTAAAATCAAATACTTATAATCCACTGAATACCTAACATTGAAAATAGAACTAATTTCAAAATCTTTAAAAGCTATAACATAAATATTGTAATTTGAATTCTACAAGATTTCAAAAAATCCAACACTACAGCATGCAAATCATTAACATTTTCTTGGAGAAACTGTTTCGGACGAATCTGAAGCATCTGAAGTTGTCAACACTAAAAGTTTTAAATAACTGACACAAGTTCATAAATTACAGTTAGCGTTGCATTATTCAAATATATTACTGATTTTTCATGTGCAGATCATGCACGTGTATGAAAAATATGATGCAGGCTTAGATATGCAGACTCAGAAGACTATAACGAATAGTAGCAGAGAGAGCATGTTTTAGTGCCTACATATGTAAAAAAGTAACTTGACTCCCTATTGGATGAAAAAAATTTAGGCACTTGGTTCAGTGGGGCAACAAGACTCACGACCTCTATAGGTGTACCAACATAAATTTATGCAGTAGTTTACCTGTTACTTTATTAATGATGACGAGATTTAACAGGTAAAGTTTGAGTGAAAACACCCTTTTGTTTAACCGTAAGGGAAGAAAAGTTGATAATCTGCAGAGTGTGAAGTTCTCCCATAACGACATCCCTTAAGTTTTCGGATGAAGATCGACCATAGAAGATAACATCCCTGATCTGACCAACATCTTTTATCACCATATAGCACAAAATTTATCCTCATAAACATGGGTGTTTATTGGGACACGACACTGTTGCTTGTTCTCTAGTAACAACTTATTAACTTGCTCTTTGAGTTCAATAGGTGTGCTAGGATCCATCCTATGGTATGACAAGTCGACAAGATTAGCTCCCGTGATTAATTCAATGGTGTGTTGGATATCACACGTCAGTAGTAGCTTATCCCAGAGTCTTCAAAAAAGATAGCAACAGTTTTGGTTACGATAGGGTTGACTTTAGGGAGATTCAGAGTACTGTCTTTAGGAGAGATATCAGTAAACTCCGTAATGTCTGAAATGACTTCAAGAGGACTCGAAATAATGGACTCCTCAAGGTTATTACCCGTAATCTTTTCGTCAAGGTCTAAGTCTTCCGATTCTTCCGCCTGGCAAATAGGTTCTTCAGAGGGACATTGACAAGCTCCGTGATTACAGGAGTAGGTGTCGACAATATAGGAGGAAGATGTTGACGATCAGAGCAGACAATGTTAGTAGGAGTCGACAGTAAAGAAAGTGACGAAGGTGGTGTCGGTAGTACAAGAGGAAGGGGCTCTGAATTGGTTACATGTGGTTCTCTAACTTGAGCGACTTTGACTGGAGTTGGGCAGTTAGCAGCAACATGTCCATAACCTTGACAGTTGTAACATTTAATCGTGAGACTAAACTTGGAGAAATCTCTGTCGCTAGACTCCTTTACCACGAGCGTGACTACTGAAGGAATAGAATTTTCAGACTTCTTTTCGATTTTAGTGATGATCCTATTCAGGGTTTGGTTGGAAGACTCCATGGTTTGGATCATGACCGTAAGTTTAGCCATTATGTCGACAAGCATCCTGAAAGCTGGGAATCCATAGGGTGGGTGAGAGTTACTAGATGCAATTTTTTTAATATTTTATGCAAAAAAAATATGATACCTCTAACAAGTTTCCTATTTATACTATGCTCTGATACTAAATTGATGTAAAACGGGAGACCCTATGGTGTGGTATATTAGTGATAACTTTGAACTTGCAACGTTTCATCAAAAATATGATCTTCGGTAGGAAATTACTTTAAACTAGTAATGCGACACGATGGATTTTAACAATAATTTGCAATTATCATGTCTAGATAATTCTAATCTCAAGAACCCAAACAGTAATCAGTTAATTTGTTCAGTCCCGTTCGCAATGTCAAATCAATAAATGACAAGAATTACTCAAATCATACATACTCACATTTATAGTGGATAATAGAAAATCTGATAATAATTTTGAAAACAAATTTATGGTGTACTCTAACTAATAATCTGAATGATGAAAATAGAAAATTACCTACTGAGAAGCCAGTGTTCTCATAAAATCATGATGTTGATTCTAGTGCTTTTGAACTTGTTGATCTGATGTTCCTCTAGTGATGAATGATGTTGGCGTGGTTGTTGTTGTGATTGCAGGTCTGAAAACCAACTTCTTAAACTTCTTGGTTCCGGATCTGAAATGATCAGGTCGGGTTGCAAGCTGGTGAACCCGCTTAAATTCTTTCTCCAACTGTAGCTCTGACAGCCCATGGTCTTGATTCGAGGAAGAAGAAAAGTTGCTGGCGATAGGTGCACAGCTGGGCCAGGCTTGCGTGACAGCGCGCTTGCGCGGATCATGAAGGCTTCATGACGAGTGCGGGAGGAGGTCTGGCGGGCCCTGATCTACAGTGCAATAGTCGTTGAAGAGGAGGTCGAGGGAAGGAGGAGGTTGCGTTGGCTGGCGCACTTGTGGAGAAGATCAATGGAGGCGTGCTTTGTTGTTCTTTTTTTGTTTGGGTTCTGTTGCAGTTTTTGTTGGCAGGGAAAACAAAGAAGAAGGAGAAAAGTGAGGAGAAGGTGGGGACCACAGAAGAGAGGTTGCATGTGCACTGCGTAGGGGAAAAAGAGAACAAATTGTGATTTGTAACTTGTTTTGAATGCAATTCTCTTTTATTTGTGTTGGATGAGAATGAAAATGATATGGGATTGAGATGTTAGAGAAATTTTGGTTTGGGAAGTAGAATTAAAAGAGAGGATAAGGGATAAGTGAATATTAGCTTCACACTCAAAATCCATGAGAATTGAGTTTCACACTCGTACTCACAAAAGATAAGATATTTTCATTTCAAAAATAGCTTAGAATCTTATTCATAAATCTTCATTAATTTTTCAATACAATACCATGTCTTTAAATAAAACTCCAGACTCTTAACTTTCTCCACATACTGATATGGGACTAAAAAGAGAAACACAAAACTAAAACGAAAAAGAAAACATACTCGATTCAAATAAATAAAATACAGACTCCGGTCAACAAAACGAATAAATCGTGGCGTCTCTGGTGTCGTCGGATGTCCGCATCAATAGACCTCTGGAACAATCACCTTGAAGAAAGAACTTTTTACATCTTAACTGAGAAAGTAACATTTATGACTAGCATCCGTAGTAACAATAGCCTTTTGGGAATATCCTTTTTGGCTTCTTGTATGCCTCAAAGATGATTGTGATTTCCTATAGCAAAATATTGCATCTTACCTCTTTATCCGTAACTCTTTACTAGTATACTCAAACCTGAAGGAGCTTATTAAACTTCATAACCAAAAGGAAAAAGGTAACACCGACTATGCCACCACCAAGACATCAGGTTCTATTGCATGACCCTCTCCTGCGCATGAACTAGCCATCAAGCTACTATTATATGGTCATGTCTTCTGCATATTGTGTTAGCCATGAACATGGCACTTAACTCAAAGACTGTTACATAAGGTTGACAGAGGGTTGTTAAAATGATTCATTCGTATATGGATCTTTCTTTACTTCAACCCATTGATGGGAAAATGGTTAGATAATGATGATATCTAAAGCAATTATAACAAATACCATGGTCATCTTACTTACTGTTGAAGGTCTCCTTATGGTTGATGCTATTTCTTATTTACCAATGGGGTACACCAAGCTAACTTAACTGCCCTAACCTCCCCCCACGTGTGGCACCCTCACAAATGTGTGGAAAAATTAAATGAGTCAACATAAATTTGATTCGACAACCTCTTCAAATTTGCTACTTTGATACCATGTGGTCTTAGAAAAGAGAAAGAAGAAGCCTTGTCCACTTTTCTCCTTTGCTAACAGTTTCATCTGGTAGTAGTGCCCTTAATTTACTGTATCAGATCATTCCAATATATTCAGTGCTATCCAACTAGTCCCCTTCCTCCTATGCATGTTTATATTTAAAATTTTTGTCCCTAAGTCACTAACTTCAAAGAGTTCATTAGAATACACCAGTTGACCCAAATAATTCAGTTTCACCAGAAATGATTTTTATATCTTAATCGGTGTAATATCAACTCTTGAGCCTTGGTATTCAAACATTTCTCAAATTTGTTGGGGTCTATTGTTTGTTCACCCTGAGAGAACACTCTTTTCTTTATCTTAACCCATTACACAAGCCAACAATTATTGTGTTGCACTAAATTCAATTAACATTTCTTCCTAAACTCAAGGGTTAGTTGCTTCCTAATGTCTTTTACTTATAAATAGATTGTTACACACCATATGCTCAGTCTTAGTACCCTACGTTTCCCATCTTTTATCCCTTCCAAGTATGATGACTTCATCAGGTTTCTATTTTGTGCTACTAACTTGGATCTTCGGAATTCTCTGGCCAACCTATTGACACAATGTAGCATTGATATCATATTATATGTTATAATAATTTCAGTATACCCCCCTTCCTCCAATTTATCTAAGGAAACATTACTCACTTTCCAATTCCACTATTCAATCATGTCTCATTACAGCACTTCCCAGTTCCAAAAGAAACAAATTCATGCCAAAAAAGGAGGTAGAAACTGCAATTTTCAAAAGGTTATAAGCTATGCTTCGATCGAGAGTTCCAATATGATTTTTCAACTACGACATGAGCATATGTTTTAGGGACTCGGGAATTCCATGTGGCAAAAATGATAAACCACTGGTTAGCTGTAAGCACTGCCTCAACAGCTACTCTACTAAATTTCCAGTGTCAGTAAGGAGAGTGTAATTTAGAAGCTACAAAATCGGCAAGTTTAGTGGTTAGTCCAGAGTCCATAAACTTTGAGTATTTTTGGTATCATGAAAAAAAAAAAATCTAGAAAATGTATTCCAGTTTAATGTCCATTTGGAGGAGCTAGATGAACATGATCATAGGATAAGATCAAGTTATTTGTTCTAGATTTTTTCTATGTAAAAAAAGGTCATTTGTTCTCAATCTTCTCTCACTTTGTATGTATGACTAAAGATCCTTAAGATTGCTCAGCTGGAAAAACTTAAAAGCATCATACGCATAAGTAACTCCAGACATAAAAATTATCATTTCCAACAAATTGGTTGTTTCACCATGAACACCAATGGAGATCAAATTCCAAAAACCATCGCATTTGATCCACTATTGTGATGGGAACTACATTATCACACAAGAAATTAAATGCAAGTACATGACAATTATGTTCCCCATACAAATTGGGAAAGCTAGTTTACCCCCTAAAAACCTCACATCTGCCCAAATCTAGAAGCATAAAACATAAATTGCGGCACCAATCATCCACATTACATGAAGTGAGCACTAAATTCATGCCCTAAAGACCTCCCCTATGTCCCCATGCCATGTCCGAAAACAACAAAGAGGGGAACCCCTATGTTCCCATCATCAAACCGACGTCGGCAAAAATTCTTTTCACCAATCCAATCACAACAATCTAGTTCCACAGCACATGGTCAATACCCAAACATCACACAGAGTTCTTGAAAATAGAGTCAGGTTATCATCTATCTAAACACACAGCAAGGCCACAGTAAATTGGCAGGCAGATCAACTACAACATGCTACACGACCCAAAATCAACAAGGAACACAATCTCGATCGAGACCCAATAGCATTAACCAGATAACAAACCCAAAATAGAGTGACCCATGAGAGGAAACCAGTGGATTCCATTGATCCAGATGAAGAACCAAGCAAAATAAGCATGACAAGAGACAGAGAGAGCAAATAAAGAGAAAAGGGTCATCAAGAAAAGGGAGAGAGAACCTGCAATCCTCCTCGAGAACTCATCCCACCAATCCCCAGTGTGGAGCGAAGGGGCCATGGGCTCCCTCTCTGCTCTCTTCTCGACCCTCCTCCTCTTCCTCAGCCCTCTGATGGGACCCATGATCAAAAACGAATTTTTCCGATGGAATGTTGCAGTTGGTGACAAGAGCTTGTAGCATGCAGATAGAGAGAGGAGAGAGGACTTTTAAAGGATTTGAAAATGGTTAGAGGAGGAACAGAGAGGGGAGAGAAAGGGAGAGAAGAGACTCAGAGAGAGAGTATCTGTATCCAACGGGGACATGTGTGTTCATAGACAATGCAGCAAATATAGGAACTAAGTGATAAAATAAAAATAATAGCAAGAAATAAGAAATTTTTTTCTGCTTTTTCCCCTTTTATTATTAAGTTTTGGGTGTTTATTGTGTTTTGATGATTCAGTGGTAAATTGTGACATTAGATCATGAGGTCTCAAATTCTAGAACAAAATATACTTATAACATGGATATTAGCTTAGAAATTAAAATAAAAAATTATATCAATTTATGATTTCATTGCTACAAGTATTATAGTAATTAGATTTGATATTTAGGTTAAACTCATGAGTAACAATGACATTAGATTATGAGAAGTCTCAGATCAAAGAATAGACAACATTATAACTATTGATTTTTTTTTTCACTGATAAATTAAAATAAATATTATATTAATTTTATAATTACATTATGTGCTGAGAAAAAGAAGGAAAAAGGGACATGACTTAAAAGTAGACCCTGGGTGCTAAAGCCTAGGGAGCACCACAAAAAGGGTCCAAAATCAAAGTTTCAAATCATAGGAGGGGATTATCTAATTAAGGGGTTGCTTTTCTAGGGGAATTGAAGATGCGTATATAACTGGAGTCAAGATCCCCAAAGAACCCACTTGGGTTCTTTGGCTCTCTAGCACATGTTGAGTGCACATCACAAATCTTCTCCTCCTCCATTTTTTTTTCCCCCCAATCATAGAGGGAATTTAGCTGCCCCTAGGAAATTAACAACACACTGGAATTCGAATTGACAACCACTAGAGAGCAAACTCAGAATCTGATCGATAGTCACGATGGTCGAAATAAATATTTATAAATATGTGATAATATTCGAACCGGTGACCTTTGAGTGAGCGGTACTCTTAACGAACTCAAAGCTACCGACAAGCTACCTGCGGGGGACAGATTCTTGCACAGTTGAGAAGAAAGATCTACACATCAGTGAACCAAGTCGACAGCTCTTAAGATGGGATGAGACACGGTCAGATTTGGCTCACAAGTATAGAGTCGGGTGCGGAAGAAAACACCATTGACCGAACGACTTATGAAGGTAGTGATGTTGTATTATTCAATTTGATTTGCATGAAAATTAGTATGCAAATTTGGCAGGGTATATTAGTCAATTCAATCAACTTAGGTCAAGGAATCAAAGTTTTAATTTGCGGGTCGCTCTCCCACATAGAAATTTTTTTTTTTTGGGGGGTAAATAAAGAACTACGAAGGAGTGTGTTTGTAAAATAAATTCCAATTTGAGAGCATGCATGTCACGTGCTTTGCATCAAGCAGTCAGTTCCCTGCGTCACCTTCCGGAGTTCATTCACTGCAAAATTACAAAAATCCAAGTCTAAGTATGGGTGTGTTTTATTTTTAGCTGCGGCTCATAAAACTATAACTCGTAAAATTTCTTTTCTATTTTTTATTGTTTATTTTACTGTAAAAATAACTTGTAAAATGATCACCTTTATTTTTTCACTTGCAGTTACTATAATTAATTTTGTGGTTATATAAATCTCAGTTTTACATTTACATTTTTTCACTTACAGCTGTTATAGTTAATTTTGTTGTCATGTAAATCTCACTTGTATTACACTTGCAGTACAAAGCAGTTAATTGATAATTAATATATAATTTAATATTATTAAATATTTAATTTTAATTTTTAAATAATACTTATTTTTTATTTTTTAATCTTTCATTTTTTAATATTGTTTTAGTATTTAATTTACTATTTTAATTTAATATTGTTATTTAATATCTTTAATTAATATTTTATTATTTTATTATTATTTTATTAATATTTTATACCAAAATTCTTTATATTTTATTAATATTTTATTTTTTATTAATATAACAATATTATGTTAATATAAAATTACTATATATTTAATTTTATTATTTTTATAATATAAATAATTACTTTATTAATATTATAATATAATTTATTTTTATATTAATTTTTTATTATATTTAGTATTATACTTATATTTTATTCTGTTAGCTATATAATTTTATAATATTACATTAAAATTATACTAAAATTAAATATTATAATAATACTTTATAATATTTTATTAGTTTTCTTAAGCTTTCTTTAATATTTATATTTTATTAGTATTCTTTAAATTTTCTTAAAATTTTATATTTATTTGTTTAGTTAACACTTTATTAATATTTTACTAATTATAATAATATTTTATTAATACTATTATTATAAATAACATATTAACATTATTTATATTTTATCTAAAATTATTAATATATTTTAATTTTCAATAGTAGATAATTTAATAATATATGTAAGGTTTTCATTAATTATGCAAATCAAACCCTAATTTTGCATAACCCTATTTCCCAATTTTCTTAGAACAATATGATTTTCACAATTCAATAATTGAGACAAGCCATACCTTGATCCATGAATTCTTGAAGAGAAATTGATAGGAGAAGAGTAATTTCTTAGAAACTATGTTTCTCCATCTCTTGACCCCATATTTGTTTCTAATGGAGAGAAAAGTATTGATATATGAGTTGAGAGATGACCAGTTTCCAACAGGTCTATTTATTTACAAGTTCCATCAACATCTCAGTTATTCTTTGACTAATAAGATTTTAGCATACAATAATTACTAAACCAATATTATCTTTTAAATAAATAAAAGATAATCCCAAAAATGTGTAAATTCAAAAACAAAAGATGGTATACTCGTTTGTGAGTCACACAAGTAAGCAAAAATCTAATATGTATAACAGTATAGAATATTAAATCTATTTATTTAAACTTGTATCCACCACCACTCTATTCAAGCTTGGACTGGTCTCAAATTTTTTTTTTCAATCCATCGTAACTGAGCTAGAATTCTAACGTCAAGTAGATACATGATTCATATTCCAGCAAACATGTCACAATTTGATTCCATATTGGTTGAAGGTGAACATTGAATTAGGGGTGAGCAGAGTTCGGTTATAACCGAAATAACCGACCAAAAACCGAAACCCGAACTCGAACCGAACCGAACTGAACCGCACTAATTCGGTCGGGTTTCGGTTTTATGTTCCAAAACCCAAACCCGACCGAACCGAACCGAATCTCTCACCCTATATATTACCCTACTCAAATTCAATTAAGTGAATCATATACTTTATAATAAAAATTGGTGGAAACTTATCTCATTACTTTTAGTAATACCATCTTTTTTATGTTGAATATGTAAAGGCTAATGTTAAGTACACCATCACAATTGAGAATAATATTTATATTAATATAGTTTTTTTTTCCATTCTTAGCATTAAAAGTTAGTAATAATTATATGAGCCTTGATATAAGAGCTCAAATAAAATGTAAAAGTTTTAGAATTTGAAATTTTTAATTCACATTAAGTTTAAGGTCTTTTTCTTATTTCTAATTTGGGTAATGGATATTTGAGATTAGAATATTAAAGGATGATAATATAATGGTGATTAAAAAATGCAAGAAATGATGGCAATAAATTGGCCTAACCGAAAAAACCGAACCGAAATGAGTCAATTCGGTTCGGTTCGGTTACTAAGTCTAATCGGTTCGGTTCGATTTTGCAAAAATTAGCAAAAACCAAACCGAACCGACCGATGCTCACCCCTACATTGAATCTAGTTTATCATTGTTTGTGCATCTAACTTTATTTATATGGTAATAAGTTTACAACACTCTTTGGCTATATAGCTGTGTATCTTTTCATCTCTATTTCAAGGCCTTTGACCATTCATTAATTAAAGCACACATATGAGGATCCAAATTCTCTTACTTGTTTGGTTTGGTTGTTGTAAGTAGTCGTAAATCGTAAAATCGTAAGTGATACACTTTTTTACAGTTGTAAGTGAGTTACATGCAAGTAAATTTTATGGTGTTTGGTTGGTAAAGTAAAATTGTAAGTAAGAAAGTGCATTGTGTTTTACGATATTTGGTTGTCATAATGTATACGTCGTCGCAAGTGAAAAAATTGATTACAAAATTAACTGTTTGGTATTTAAAAATATTAAAAATGTCATTAAATATTAAAAATAGTAAATGTTAAATAATTAAAAATTAAAAAATAAATTACATATATTAAAAACATAATATATTAAATATTAAAAATTAGTAAATTTAAAAATATTAAAACTTTAATCTAATAATAAAAACTTATTAAATTAATATTACTAATCTATAAATAAAGTAAAAATTAAAATTAAGTTGAATACATTATATTAATCTAGTAATAAAAATTCCTAATATTAAGAATTATTAAATTATTAATAAAAACATAAAAATAATTATATTTAATCTAATAATTAAAAAAATTATTATAATTTAAAAAGATTAATCTAATAATAAAAATTTTAATCTAATTACAATTAACTGTTTGCAATACAGATTTGTATGACCACAAAATTAACTGTTTGTACTGAAAATAAGTTATAAGTGAGATTTACATGACCACAAAATTAATTATTTGTCTTGCAAGTTGATTGTAAGTGAAATACAAGTACATTTTATGACTTACGGTTTAAATAAATACTGTAATTCGTGAGTCGCAATTGTCACTTGCTACTTACGAACATTTACCGTGAAATTATTATATAAGCTTAATTCCCACATTGTATACAAGGAATATGTCCTGTACTTGAAACCGTATTACTGAATTAAGTATCACAAGCAAGTCTCTTTCATCAGCCCATTTTCTAAGCAGCCCATTACAAATCCAGCCCACAATTCAAAACAAAACGAAAGAAAGAGCATTAATTTTTGTACTTAATTCATAATTCAAAACTCTAAAGCCCACACAGAGGTAGTTGGCCCAATTCCAGCCCGTATATTGTAAACTACTTATGGAAACCCAAACCATTTAGCTACCCATAGCCCAAGATTGACACGTAGACAATTCACTACTAAAGTCAATGCACAGAGACTTTTATAGAGTTTAACAAAATACACGAGCCGGATGTAATTTTATCCGTAAGTGAGTTCCAATACTGGAAGTGGCGAAAACAAAATTTTCCGCAAATTCTCATTTCCAAAGAGTTCTCCGTGCAGTCTTCACACTAGAAAGAAACTTTCGTGTTTCTTCAAGGTGATACCTGAATCTTGAATGCAGGTCAGGCCCTTATTGTAGAATATAAATCAATTCTTCATTTTTAGCAGCACAAATAAATAAATAAATATAATTGAAATAGAAATAAAAGACCACTAGCACAATGATCAAAGAAGGTATCTTTCTTTTTGTCACATCCAAAAATTAAGATTTTATTCTCAGAACTTGCATGCTTTTTTTCAAAGTAAATGAACAAAAGTATAAAAATAATAACGTCAAATAAGAGTCAGTTTCTTAACATTCGTTCTACGTAGCACAGAGCAGTGTCATATCTAACACATATGGCGAGTATATTTCTAAAAGAAAATTTCACGTGTCTAAATGTCGTGTCCATGTTTGCGTGGTATTGTACATGTAACTTCATTCTAATTAATTTTTTTAAAAAAAGAGCTCCATTAAAATGTCAATTCAAGACCGTGTTCCAAAATATTAGAATTCTCTTAGATTACGAAGCCTTCTTGGATTATTGCATATGCATGACACGTGCTAAAAGTCTAGTTTTAAAAGAAACAAATAGGGGAAAGAAATTTACCTCTCAGTATTGCAAGAAGAAGATAGTTGCAAGCCCGCAAACTATCAGCCAACGTTGCTCACCTTCTTCTTGATCTCAATCAAGCTCCCACTGAAGTACTCCTTCTCCTTCAGCTTTACTGACGACGAGAAACTAGCATTCCCTTTCACTCCCTCACCCCTCTTCACTACCTCTCCTGACATTGCTCGTGGCGGCCTCCCTTTAAGATGAGACACCAATGAGAATCCTCGGTCCTTAACCCAAATCGAACCACACGAAATCAGCTATCAATGTCACAGGAGTTTGAATCTTTTTGTGCGAATGGGTTTCATCATTTTCGTTCTTCTCGCTTGTAATTGTATTTGTTCCAATGGGAATAATGCAACCATCGGCTTTGATCAATACCTCTAATGTTTCAGAGCTAAAAGTTAATGAAGGTGGGGGGATCTCATCCCTTATGAGCTCCATTATGGGATTTACTGTGGGGAGGGGATCTAAAAATCTAAGTGGTGAGATTTTTTTAATCCATTGGAGATAGCAACAGAAGCAAAAGAAACAGGCAGCTGTCGACAGGTACTTGGTGATGGTCGACAGCGGATACACATATATGCCAACAGAATCACTTGTGATTGTCAGTCTGTCAACACTTGAAATGGAGTTGTGGATGTGTATTTGTATAGTGGTCGACAAACGAGCTTAGTCTGTCGACAGGAAGACCGACAAAAAGTTGGGTCAGCAGTCTGTCGACAGCTATAGTGTTCTGACATTTTCCTGATTAGTTGTTTATTTGGATTCTAATCCGAATTTAGAGTTTTGGGTTTCCTTTTCTACGTAAATTTTATATTGAGGGGTGTTGTACCCTTATTTGTAACATATATTAGTGATTTGATTAATAAGCTCTCTTTCCCTTCTGCCCCAAGGACGCAGGCAAATTGTCTAACCTTATTAAATCTTGTGTTTTCTTTTATTCTTTGTTATTTGCTGTGTGATTGTTCTTAGCATCCTCTCTAAATCCCCAGAGGTCGCAATAAGCGGTATCAGAGATTCCGGGTTTGTTGGATAGGTGGAGTAGATCGTTCTTCGGAATCCAATCTAAGGTTTCGTTTGCAGGTAAAGATTCGATCTTAATCTATTTGAATCTATTTCACTGATAAGTTTCCATAGTTGTATTTTGGTTCTCTAGGAATTTGGTTGAAGTCAATCAATCAACGGTAAAGACCGTGAATATTCATCAATCAAAGATCTATGTGGTGAAGTTCAATGACACGAACAATTTCGGTATATGGAGATGCAAGGTGATGGATGCATTGACCGTATAAACTTGAAAGACTCTTTCTATATGACAAGAAATCAGAGGAGGTCTCAGAAAAAGAGTGGGACAAGATCAACCGGACGACGTGTGGCGTCATCAGATCTTATTTGATATAAGATCTGAAGTATCATGTGATGACAGAAACTTCCGCAAGGAAGATTTGAGAAATTCTAGAGAGCAAGAATTTGACGAAGAGCATCGAGAACCGCTAGCATCTCAAGAGGAGGCTTTATCGCTTTCAGTTGAAGAAGATGACCCATCGGTGAACACATGAACAACTACATGAAGCTTCTTACGACCTAGCCAATGTGGATGAAGTGATCAAGGAGAAGGACAAGGCATTAATCCTGTTTGGCTCTCTTCTGGATGATGATTATGAGACCTTCATTCTCACCCTTATCAATGGTAAGCAATCTCTTAGCTACAATGAGATGTCAGTTGCTCTTGTGAACCATGAATTGAGACAGAAGGACAAGAGTCCTCCAACAGCACATCAGCAGAGGTGTTGACTGCAAGAGAAAGGAGTTCCAATCGGGAGGGTAAAGACGATCATTGGAGATCAAAGTCCAAGACTGATTTGAAGAAGAACCAGTGTGCTTATTGCAAAGAAGGACACTAGAAAGTTGAATGTCCGAAGCTCAAAGGAAAGAAGAAAGAGTTGAAGCCGAAAGCAAACGTCACACAGGTGAAGAGTTCACAGGTGGATGGCTCAGATTCTGACTTATCAGTTATTTTGCTTACTATCACTATCCCTACAGTTTGCTACTCAAATATCTCTGAGTGGATATTGGATACGAGTGCTATCTTTGCCCCAAGCGGGATTAGTTCGCTAACTTTGAGAAGCTAGATGGTGGTTTGGTGCAGATGGCGATGACTCTACCTACATCAAAGATGGAGTAGGTCCTGTTCTTATCAAGATGTTTGATGGGAGATGGTGAGGGAGCTGAAAGATGTAAGATACATTACTCAAATAAAGAAGAACTTTATCTTAATTTGAGCTTTGACAGTGTCTAGAGTTTTCTGGTAGAGATGGAGTTTTCAAGATGCTCAAAGCTCTATAGTGGTGTTGAAGGGTGTTCGGTGCAACAACCTTCTATTACTTGAAGTGTAATATGGTTACAGGGCAACTGGAAACTTCAGTTGGTTCGGATGAAGACTTAACCAGGTTATGGCATATGAAGCTGGGACACACAGTGAGAAGAATTTGTAAGCTTTTGCAAAGAAAGGATTGTTGAAGGGTGCCAAGACATGCAAATTAAATTTTGTCAACACTGCATCATTGGTGATTGTCAAAAAGCAAGCACAAGAATAAGTAAAGGAATGTGGGTCGATATTACTGCTTTTACGATTCCTCCGTAGTAGCGAAGTGGTTATACAGGTCGTATCCACAAGGAGGGAGAGCGATGAAAGCTTAATGCGGCTTTTTTATTCAAGAAAAGCGAAAGTTCTTTATTTCAAATAAAGAATTTGAAAAGGAAAACAAGTTGGTTTCAAAAAAATTTTAGAATGATTTGGTGATTTGTAAAAGTAATTTTTCTAGATGGTAAAAACGCATTGCTAACTTTCTACTAAGTGCTCCCACTAATCTCTAACTTCTTGAAGATGTGGTCTCACGATGGATCATAGGCAAGCATAACCCTTATGCATAGGAACTATTCACATGGAAATCGAGTGAAACTTCTTCCTTTAACTTTAGCTTTATACGGTAAAAACTTGGACATTCCCTTATCAAGATCCAATTGAAGGCGAGAATACGGGAAGACACAAGTGCACTTATGGTATCAGCAAAGTAAAAAAGAAAATCTCTAACTTACAAAAACAAGCAAAATTTAAACTCTATAGATCATCAAAAACCCGTTAAGCATAAAATATAAGAGAGCTAATACTTGTAAGTAAGTTAGAGTTGGAACCCTCGTCTTAAGATGCCATAGCTCTCATTTGCACAAGGCTTGTTTGACACTATTGACTCATTTGGGTTATCAATCAAGTTGTTAGAGATTAGTGAGTTAGTAGTTAGTTAACCATGCAATAAGAGAGTTAGTTAAACATGGTAGTAAAGGAAACAACAAGAGAGAAGAAGTAAAGAGAAAAGAAGTTACACTAAAATAAGAAAGTAAAAGCAAATGAAAAACACAAGCAAATGGAAAGAAGAAAGAGAAGTAATTACTTGTATTAACTTGTCACCTTCCAAATATAACTTTTACACACTCTCTCTTCCTCTCTAATGGCTAAACTAAAACTAGAAGAAGAAAAACAACAACAACTACAACTCCAAAATCAAATTAACATAAAGATCCTAAAGCTCTGGATATCTCCTCTAAAGAACCCCTGGGGGTATTTATAGGCATCAGGGGAAAGGGGCCAGGGGACAACCCCTGGCCCAAAGCAGGGGCGCGGCCGCGCCCGTACTGTCGCGAAAACGCGGCCCTGCCAGGGCGGCGTGCGCCTGGCTTCAGGCAGCGTGCCGTCCCTTCTGTCTCCTGTCAGCTGGATCTTCTGGATTCTGGATTTGATGTCTTGGGCTGACAAAATCTCCTCCCTAAGGTCAATGGCTACTTGGTAGGCCTTTAATCACCCATTAAATGATGATTTAGGTCTTCTTCTTCATTTGCACACCATGGACCTAGGATCAAGAAAGCAAAATTTTATTAGCAGAATTTTATATCAAATAAATATGAGAATGTGATAAAAATTATGTAAAATTAGAGACTAATCACACCGCTACACTTATCTTTTTGCTCATCCCGAGCAAAACAAAAATAAGAAAATTATTACACCACTTTCACAGGTGACACGATTGCATTGAGCATGTGCAACAAGCCTTTAAACCTCTAGGTTTTCCCTAGAAGAGTGTTGTCTCCTAAGGGTTTTCAGCAGATTGCACCTACAAAATCCAGTAAGTGAAAAGATATTAGTTATTCAGCAAACCTCTTTAAAAAAAAATGAACTTTCAATCATCTAAGTAAAAATGACCAAATGATGTAGAATTAAGTTCAACCCTCATAAGTCCTCCTATACTTTAGCCTTCATAAAAGAAGAAATTATGGTTTTTCTTTAAATTTAGAAAGGATCTTATACTTCTAACTCATTCTATTATTTTGCTTTAGATCAATATGCATAATGTGTAAGTGTGATATACTTGGGATTTTTCAACTCAACTTTGAATATCATTTAATTTTATTAATATGTATCTATTATTCTTGGTTTCATTAGGCTTTCTACTTTACTCATGTAACACATTTCAAACCGATGACTCCCACACCAGATGGTTTTAGGGCACCAGGTAGAAAAACACCTCTCAGGTCAAATATGCAAGTAGAATAGGCCACGAAATCAAGATTTACTTATATTATATATATATATATATATATATATATATATATATATATATATATATATATATTGCTTTTTTTGGCGTGAGTGATTGCTTCTTGAGGCACAATTATCCAGCATTTTTTTCAGAGTTGTGTCTCTAAATCCCAAGCATGTGTATGGTTTATGCATATTCTACTAAGGTTAAATAAAAGGTATAAGTTATTTTTCTTATCCCTCCTAACTCTTAGTTAAACCAATGTTTCATTTTTATTTAGGATAAAATAAAGATTTCTTAATAAGGTTCCCTTAATTCTTATAACCTTTTGGTATTTTTATAAAGAGTATGAAATTCCGTATTCATTCTTGAGATTTTTGTTTTTATTTTATTTTTATTTTATTATTTATATATTATTTTTTATTTAAAGTAAAAAAGAAAAAAAGTGAAAGTGTTAGCACCCCCCACACCTATCTAATGTATTGTCCTCAATGAATGACATGTAAATATAAATGTAATAAATAGGATGAAGAAATGATGTTACCACCTTCGTCGACTCGAGCCGGCCAAGTGCGAATAGGCGAAAGAAATGTCAAAAAAATATAGAAGGGGTAAGCATATAAATAATAAGAAAAAAAATTATTTATTATATGTTTTTTAATTATTATATATATATATATATATATTTGTTTGTTTTTTTTTAAGTTGCGGTGTGGATGGCTGTGGTTAGGTGTAAGACGGGGCAAAAAGAGTCAGCACACTATCAGCTGGTGATGCAGGCTCAGTGGTCAAAAAGGGCTTCAGTTTTTGCCCATTTACTTTGAATTCCGTGTTGTTCTTAGGATCGACAATAATCACAGCACCGTGTGGGAAAACGGTGCGCACAATGAATGGTCCAGACCAACGAGTCTTCAGCTTTCCCATGGAAATGTGAAACCTAGAGTTGTACAGCAGAACCTTGTCTTCCGGGGCAAAATTTTTCCGGTGTATGATCTGGTCATGAAAAAGTTTAGTCCTGCTTTTGGTAATCCGAGCGTTATCGTAGGCTTTATTTCGTATCTCCTCTAATTCTGAGATCTGCATTCTCCTTAGCTCACCGACCTTAATCAGATCAAAATTGAGTTGCTTAATGGCCCACAGGGCACGGTGTTCTAACTCAACTGGCAGACGATAGACTTTTTCAAATATGATTCTGTAAGGAGACATCTCCAAAACTATCTTAAAAGCAGTCCGGTAAGCCCGCAATGCATCGTTGAGTTTGACCGACTAATCCTTTCGGTTTTGTCCGACAGTCTTTTCCAAAATGAGTTTGATCTGACGATTGGTGACTTCGACCTGCCCATTTGTCTGGGGATGATACGGAGTAGATAACTTATGATTAATGGAATATTTTCGCATCAGAACTTCAAAAACTCTATTGCAGAAATGCGATCCATTATCACTAATTATCGCTCTGGGGGTGCCAAATCGGGAGAAGATGTTTTCTTTGAGAAATTTGACAACCACTTTGTTGTCATTGGTCTTTATTGGCACATCTTCTACCCATTTAGAGACGTAATCGACAGCAACTAAATGAACTGGTTGCCGAAGGAATTAGGGAATGGTCCCATGAAGTCGATACCCCAAACATCAAAAATTTTAACTTCCAGGATCGGGTTTAGGGCCATCATGTCTTTTCTTAAAATTTTCTCAATCTTCTGACAATTTGCACATGTCTTACAAAAGTGGAATGAGTCTTTGAACAAAGTGGGCCAGAAAACTCACTCTGTAAAACTTTCTCTGCAGTCTTGCGGGGACCGAAGTGTCCTCCGCATGCAAGTTCATGGCAAAAGCTTAGCACACTCCTCTATTCTTCCTCTGGTATGCATCGTCGAATAATCTGGTCGGGACAATACTTAAAAAGATACGGCTCTTCTCAGAAGAAGTACTATACTTGGGCAAAGAAACGACACTGGTCTTGCTTTGTCTAGTCAACGAGTATTTGTCCAGTGGCCAGGTAATTATCTATGTCCGCATACCAGGGTTCTTTGAAAATGGCCAGGATGCGCTCGTCTGGGAAATCCTCGTTGATCAGATCTTGTATGATAGGTGCGTTCGGAATTCGTGATAGATGGATCAGCGACCACATTTTCTATACCTCATTTATCCCGAATTTCAAGGTCAAATTCTTGAGGTAAAAGGATCCACTGAATCAGTCGGGCTTTTGCTTCCTTCTTGGTCATGAGGTATTTTAGTGCCGAGTGATCCGTGAAAATCACCGTCTTCGAGCCTAATAAGTAGGGTCGGAACTTTTCTAACGTAAAGACAACGACCAAGAATTCTTTCTCAGTCGTTGTATAATTATGTTGGGCGTCATTCAAGGTCCTACTCGAGTAATAAATCACGTGCTGCCTATTGTCGATGCGCTGTCCTAGAACAGCGCCAATAGCAAAATCAGAGGCATCGCATATGATTTCAAACGGTTGTGCCCAAATCGGAGCAGAAATAATAGACGAAGAAATAAGTTCTTACTTAAACTTGAAAGTACACTTAGAGGGGGGGGGGGTGAATAGGTGTACCGTTAATCTAATAAACTAAATGCGGAAATTAAAAACTAATTGCTACACCACTTAGTGCAACCAACGAGTGTAGCCGAATTTCCCGTGAAGGGCTCTGAACTAACTCATCTTGATTCCTCTGAATAAGAGTTGAGGCGCTATATGAAGCTCTCGTGGTTAAGCACAAGTGAGGCACACAAACACACAAGCATGTATATGATATGACAAAGTAAAGCAATGCACAAATAGAGAGAGAGAGAGAGAGAGAGAGAGAGAGAGTTTAGAGTCAATGGATCAAACGCAAACAACAAGATGTGTTCGAGGTTTGAGCACCGAGCTCTACGTCCCCCCAAAAAAAAAAAAAAAAAAAAAAAATCCCTCTCTCTTCCCCCTCTCAGAATTAAGTGCTCCCCTCTCAGAATTAGGTGAGACAGTAGCATGGCCATGGAAAAGGTATTAAGTGGAACAGAATTGCGCGGGTGGTAGAGTTGTGGAAACACTTGTTTATTCCATATTTTGGACAACACTGAGAGAGAGAGAGAGAGAGAGAGGGAAATTCTTATTCATTTCTGAAGTGTACATTGAAATGAATCAGAAAGTGCCTATTTATAGAAAAATTTTAGGATACTATACAGTCACTATTTGCATGATGACATCATCACATAATAAAACCATTATTCTTATATAGTAAAGTGGGCAGCCATCATTTCATAACAATTAATTTTTTTCTCAAAAAAAAGAAAAAAAAAATAGATCGTTCAGAAGAAAGAATTGAACGCACAGCAGTATACACAGGACTGAATAAAATAACAAGAAAAGGTTTTTTTCCCCCCTCAAAACAAAAATAAAAAGAAAAAAAAAACTATCAAAAAAGAAGAAGCTGAAGAAGAAGAAGAAGATGCTTCCCACTTCTGATGACGCTTCATCGCTGGGTCGCCAACTCGGAGGGAAAATTAAGTGTCCAAAGAGCGCCGGTCTACGTTATTACTAGGCTCTAGCCCAATAAGAATACAGGCCATATGAATTCCATGAAGCGTGAAATAAAGCTTATTTTCAGTCTGAGTGTTTTTTTTTTTTTTTTTTTTTTTTTTTTTTTGAGGGTGGGGGGTGGGTCACGGCAAAAAACAGAGAAAAACTCCCTTCTGCCACTCTCTGATCAACAAATGAAACTCTCTAAATTGGCAAAACATAAGGCCGAGGCTGAGCCAACACTCACTAACGAATCAAACCAGCACTTGATGTGGCTTTTTGACACAATCCCAAAAATCTCTTATCCCCACCCACCGACCAAGCGAGTAGATGGGTGGGCATACAACAATTTAAAAGATCACAAAATTTCTCCTTTCTTCTTCCAACAAATTGATGGCATCAGTAGAATCAAAGAAGGGTGGCAACAAAATGGGAAGCGATAGAAGCTGAAATGGGCAGAATGAGCAGGAAGTGAGCCAAGTGGAGTGCCCACAAAATTTTGTGGCCTTTGCTTTCTTTCTCTTCACACAGTTTGAAATTCAGCTTCAAACAAGTATGTTGGCTCAGTGACTCAGTATCACCATGACATGGAATCCGCATGCATGGGTTTATCATATCTCAACGTCTTAATTTGTTTCATACTATAAAATAACAGTTGGATTATACATTTCCAAAAAATGAGAGCTAACACGAATGTCATACTAAATTGTCTTCGAGACGTGTTGATCTAAATTTTAAAAAAAAATGAATAGTAATTATGAAATAATATAATGTTAGGTCAACAGGAAATTACGATGAAAACACATTCACTTTTACTTTTTATAATGAATGAAAAGCGTACGCACATGAATGGAAAAACAATAGTGAAGGAAAAGGATACACACAACAAGAAGAAAATCTTTTATCTCAAACTTTTATATCCGCAATGAAAGCTACGCAACTTATTTTTTTTTTTAAAAAAACAAAAAGGGACAAAAAAAAAAAAAAAAGAATGTTGAATGGAAAATAATTATCAGGCCAAAGTAGATCAATAGATAAAGCTCCTCTTCTCTTGTGAATAGATTGATAGACACTTCCAAAGTGATGCTGCTCATGATTGGCTGCAATGAGATCTTATGCTTTCCACAAGCAATGAGAGAAAAAGAAACACACAAAAACAGAAGATCTCGGTCATCTCTCGCAATATTTTCTTCAATTCATTCATCTTTCCCAAAAGTTTTTTACCTTGAGACAGTTTGCTTCCACATTGCCATTGGCACTACAACCAAAGTCCCATATTAACTTGGAAGATGCTTTCCCTTTGATGCATCCATCTAAGGCCAACTCGTGAAAAGACCCTTTGTTTTCCTTCATTATTCTTCTTGTTCTAAGATGTGTCCAAAATATGTCCCCTCTATCAGCAGAGAAGGACAAATTCTTCAACTCTACATCTTACGAAGTCCGCAACAGGACCAAAGAGGTTCAAGTTCACGGCAGGAACGCGCATAATAGATTACATAATTACAAAAAAAAGCAACACAAAACAAATCAAATACCCGAAAAAAACTTAAAAGAGAATCAAAGCAATATAAATATCCTCTCTCTTTTGAGAACAGAATATCAATAAGAAGTCTGCAGCAGCAGTAACAGCACCTGCAGTCTGCAGAAACAAAACAAATCCTCTGCTGCTGCTTATAGACAAAGAGCTAATTTCTGTCCTTTGCTATCAAACAGTCTTTCCACAAATTTCTGCTGCTGAAGCCACAGCACACGCAATGCACGTGCCTTGCGCGGTTGCAAGTGCGGCTTCCCCAAAGCCAAAACCACCACAAGTGATGGGGCTAGGATTTTTATTCACACACAACTCATGTGACTACAAATAGAGGCTATAGTTTAGAACAAAGTTGAAACCGAAGGCTACATAGTATTTTAAGTGGGATAATTTCACAAAAATACCTTCAACTATGGGCCATTTTAAACTATATATATCCTCATCTTTCAGTTAATGCACTTTGTTATCCTAAAATTTTTTATACGGCCCTTAACAGCTTTGGTACAAAGACTAAAATACCATGTGGGGTACTTCCGTAAAATTTAGGTGAAAATGAGCAGCGGGTTCCGATCATGGTGGCGTTGACAGCGTGGGAGAGGTGATGGTCTGATTGGCGGTGAGGTGGGCGAACTGGAGGAAGGGGTTGATTTGGTTGAGGGAGAGGTAGGAGGACTTGAGGGCGGCATTGTTGGGGGAAGGGAGAGGGGAGGGGAGGAGGGAGAGGACGAGGGTGAATGGGTGGACAGCGCGGTTGTTGAAGTCGACAAAAGGGGAGGAGGATGTTGGTTTCGAGCAGCTCCGAGACCTGCAAAGGATCGGTAGCAACAAACTGGGAACGAGAGGTAAACTAGTTTTTGAGGGGAAAAGAAACTTCAGTTTTTTTTTTTAGTTTCCAATTCACTGTGAAACAAATACAGCTACTTGGCCTTTAAATAGCCTTCACAACCTCAACAAACTTAGCTATAATGATGCCATCAAATCACAACCTTAACTAAAATGATGCCATCAAATCACAACCTCAACAAACTTAACTAAAATGATGCCATCAAATCACAACCTCAACAAACTTAACTAAAATGATGCCATCAAATCACAACTATGCTAACAAACTCTAACAAACTTGACTGGGCGTAGCTGGATCGTGCCTTGATTATTGGCTCACAGTCTCCCCCTTAATCTAGGCACGATTGAGGTTGAGAACTCCGAGCTTCTGCTGCATCTCCGCGAACTTTTGCTTTGCGAGTGCCTTCGTCAGAATGTCTGCTCTCTGATCTTCAGTCCGCACGAACTCGACTTTGATCTGCCCTTGCTCAACACACTCCCGTATGAAATAGAAACGGGTATCTATGTGCTTGCTCTGACCATGGAATACAGCGTTCTTTATCAGGGCAATCGCCGATTTGTTGTCGACGAACAATGTGACTGGCTCGGGTGAACGACCAGTCACTTCGCTCACCAAACTCCTGAGCCATAGTGCTTGACAAGCTGCGGCTGTTGCCGCCATAAACTCTGCTTCACAAGAGGAAAGGGCCATGGTCTTTTGCTTCTGCGAAGCCCAAGTGATTAGGTTTTGATTCAGATAGAAAGCCATACCACTCGTGCTCTTCCTGTCATCTGCATCTCCGGCAAAGTTGCTATCGGAGAAGCCAATCACCTCTGCATCTCCTTGGCCTCTCCTGTACTCGAGCCCATATTCAAGTGTCCCCTTTAAGTACCTGAGAATATGCTTCACGGCTTGATGGTGGAGGGTCGTCGGCTTCTCCATATACCTGCTCACAATCCAACGGAGTAACTCAAGTCTGGGCGAGTGTGAGTTAGATACCTTAGACACCCGATGACACGCCTGTGTTGAGTTGCATCAATGGGTGTCCCTCCTTCATCTTTGTTGAGCTGCAACTTAGCCTCCATAGGATACTTCGTTGCGTTACAATCCTCCATCCCGGATTGCTTCAATACTCTCTTAACATAGGCTGTTTGCTTCAAAGAAATGTGATCAACTTGTTGATTTACCTCGATCCCAAGGTAATATGAGAGCAATCCAAGATCGCTCATGTCGAATTCTTGCATCATCTATAGCTTGTAACTTCTCACTGCAGCTGGACTTGTTCTTGTGACAATGAGGTCGTCGACATATACACCTACGATCAGCACTCCATCTTCATTGCTTCTCGTGTAGACTGCTTGTTCTTGGGTGCACCTACTGAAACCAAGGTTCTTCAAGCAGTTATCAAGGCACAAGTTCCAAGCCCTTCGTGCGTGTCGTAAGCCGTAAAGAGCTTTGGACAAGCGATACACCTTGTCCTCTTGATTCTTAATGATGAATCCCTCGGGCTGAGCTACATACACTTCCTCCTTGAGGTCTCCATTAAGAAATGCCGACTTCACGTCTAAATGGTGTACTTGCCATCCTTGGTGAGCTGCAAGGGCGAGAATTAATCGAACAGTATCAAGTCTCGCGACCGGGGCAAATACCTCATCAAAGTCGACACCTTGTCTTTGTACATAGCCCTTCGCGACAAGCCTTGCTTTGTACTTGAGTATCTTCCCCTCGTTGTCTCTCTTCACCTTGTAAACCGACTTGAGTCCGATGGGCTTGTGACCTGGTGGTAACTCAGTGAGCTCCCAGGTTTGGTTCTTCTCGATGGCTTCGAATTCAGCTTGCATTGCATGACGCCATTCCCGTTCTAGAGCTGCGTCTTGATAGCTTGCCAGTTCTTCAGCCGACAAGTACAACATGTCTGGGTAAGGTGACATTGCTGTAGTGTAACACCCTGCTCCCAGAATACGTACTTAGTTGCGTGTTCAGATTTTTCGATAGTATTTTTCGATTTACTTCCCGTATTTGTTTTGTATTGTGAATTATTTATATGATCGTTTTGTCTTGGATCCGGATTCACGGACTCGGAGTCAGCCCTAGTCTGAACCGAGGACCCGATTCTAAGGTATTACTCGATTTGGTCTTTCTGCTATTTAGATTTGACCGATTTTAGTTTTAAACATCGTTTTTTCAATATTTTAGATTTTCTATGATTTTCTGAAATTTTCCTGAATTAAGTTATAAATCTTCAAAACCGGTGTCGACCAGTGCCGCTGACCGATTCCCAGATTTTTAATTTACAAACGGATTGGAATTACTAGAAGTGTCTTTTTACATTATTTCTTAAAATTACATTTTCTATCTAAATACTTTTCTGAGGATTTTATGAATTTATGAAAATTCCACCGGATTGGGTGTCGGCCAGTATCGCTGGTTGATTCCAGGATTTTTAGTTTACAATCGGAATTGAATTTCTGAATTCCGCTTTCACTTTACTTCTTAAAATCATATTTTATTCTTTAATACATTTTCTGGGATTTTTCAGATTTTATCAAAATCCGGCCGACCCGGTGTAGACCGGTGTCAACGTTTGACTTCGGGATTTTTATCTTGAAAATGAGATTGAATTTCTGAAAACCGATTTCACTAAAAATCTTTATATAATATTTATTATTTTTGAGAATTTTTGGAAAGCTTTCCGAGTTACTTTATTTTTCGGGCTTTTCTTAAGTTTTCGGTGTTTTCCCAGATACCGGAATTTTATCCAGATATTTTACTCTTTTTCTATTTTTCTCTCTCCTCGCTAAACGCGAGTTCCACCAACTCGGATTCAGCTTTTAATGCAGAGATCATCTCCTTACTGCATTTAATGCATTTCAGATCAACTCCCATCAAGTCATTATGACTTTCTCTCTCCTCTGTTAAACGCAAAACTCGCGTTTATCCTCCTGGACGCGGATTTTTCTCCGCGTCCAGTTCATTTGGCCTGGACGCAGCCATTCCTTGGTGAGACGCAGGTCTCATTTATTTGGTGAGATGGCAATATTATATTATAATCTTTCCCTTTATATATAACCACCCCCACCTTTCCTTCTTCCTCTCTCTTTCACTTTTTTCTTTCTTCTTTCTTTTACAGCAAGTGACAGGCCACGAAAATGGCAGCCATGGGCTTGCCTTGGCCGGCCATTTCTCCACCATTTTTCCTCCATTTTCTCCACCAACACCACCACCTCATTCTCCTCCATCTCCTCCTTCATTTCAACAACAACAACCACCATAACACCATCTTTTCCACCTTCTTCTTCCTCATTTCTCCACCATGAACCCATTTCCACCACCACCTTCTCCACCATCTCCTCCACCATATACTCCACCTTGGCCACCAACGACCATGCCATCTTCCTCCCCTCGTCGTGCTCTTTCCGACGAGATATTGCTTCGCTCTCCGAAATCTCTTTTGCAAAACTCCACTCTTCCATTTTGAGCTACACTTGCACCCCACAATATGCTTGGGCTTGGGCTTGGGCTACCGGATTTCGGCCGTCCCCGGCCAACTCCGGCCGCCGCCGGTGACCACCGGCCATCGCCGGCCATCATCCCCCTTCCCTTCCTTCATTCTTTCCTTTCCTTTTTCCTTTCTTTCCTTTGCTATTCTTTCTTTCCTTCATTCTTTCCTTTTCTTCCTTTTTCTTTTCTTTTTCTAACAAATCCCAAAACCTGCGTCCCCTCTCTCTCCCTTTCTCGCGTATCTCTCTTTCTCTGTTCCTGCGTCTATCTCCCCCCCTCTCCATGTACACTGTTTCCCTTCTCTCTCTCTTGCCCTGTCTCTCTCTCTCTCTCTCTCTCTCTCTCTCTTTCACTCTATTGCTAGACACGGCTCATCCCCGCGTTCAAGCAATTCTTTAATGCGGCCTTCGCGTTCTTGTATCGACGCAACGCGGAGTCCAGGCCCACATCTGTGTCCCCCTCGTGTCAACACGACGCGGAGCTAATGCCCGCGTCTGTGTTCTTCTCGTGCTAACGCGACGCGGAACCCAAGTCCGCGTCCGCGTTCTTCTCGTGTTATAACTTGAACGCGGGTGTTGAACCCCGCGTTTGTGGCATCTTCGCGACGCGACCCCCGCGTCTGCGACCCCCGCGTCTCACTCTCAAACCCGCGTCCTCCTGTGCACACTCTCTCTCCTTGTGCACTCTCTCTCTCTCCATATACTTCTCTCTCTAGCTCTCACTTTCTCTCTCCTTTCTCTCATTCTCTTTCTCTCTCTTGATTTCCCCCCTCTCTATCACTTTCTCTCTAACGCGTTGATGCGTTGATTTCCTGAATTCCGGTGATCGGGGATTTCACAGTATTTTTCATACTTAGGCGAGTGTTCTCGCTTTCTCATTGGACTTTTCCGCATCGTCGGGTTGACTTGCATAACATTATGTATTTATATCGGTGTTCTCGTTTGGTATTGTGATGTACATACTTGTTATATTAACTGTTGACATACACCTGTCTGTATCATACTTGACAACTGACGTGTTACCACCTGACATGACTTACTACCTAGCATATGTTTTACCACCTGCTTCTTGACACGTTAATACTTGAACCCCTGAAATAGGGAGGCTCCTGACTTTACTCCTGTTGATCCCCGTAATGGGATAACCATGAATATAAGATTACTATGAATACTCTGTGGACATTATTACTGGATAAATTATTATAAGTAGACGACTTGTACCTGGTTTGGGGGAAACTGATGGGCCCTGATTAATCATGTTTATGGTGGTCTTATCGAGCCGCGCGTGGCCACATATTTGAGGGATCACCTGGCGGCCACCAGGGATTCCGTGGGGTGTGCTGGCACCCCTACTCCTGTTTATTCCTGCCGGGTATGCACACGCCCTAGGCCTATTTCTATGGGATCTGCGATACTCTATTCCTGTTCGGGCGTGAATAAGTCCCGGTACCTAGCGGTACGTTCCGGCTCAGCACCGGATACTCCTGAACCGTTGTCCCGGGCATGTACGGGGCCCATCCGAAACATGATTCATCGAACTTTATCAGTTTCCAAATAACTTGCTCTATAAGTTGTAAGTGGAAGTATGTGGAATGGGACACATACTGAAGCCTGGAACTTAGACGGCCCCAATTATAATAAAATGCGAATATGTAATTTGATGTGTTGTTTTGTAACTCGGGTTGTACGCGCTCGGATTACGGTGACATGGGATAAAGGTATATAGATGAGGGTTTCCTTGTTTGGATTATTCCTTCGAGGTACTAGTCTCATGGGGCCGTGACCTAAGCTTGTACAATCGGTTTTGCTCGTAATCGGTTTTATTCGGTTTTATCGGTTTTTATCGGTTTTATGTTAGCTTAGGAGATAACTGGTGTTGCCCTATCTACTTTACTTCTCGTCTTGTTACCTCCCCTTATCTTATCATACCTGAGTATTTCCTGCTTGACGTCACTTATTATATATCTACTTGCTCCTGCATGCTTATGCTCACAACACAGTTTTCAATGCATGATTATGATTCGGTTTTATCGTTACACATGTGCTTATCTTTGCTCGCCACTTGGCATTCGTATCACCACTCGCCTGGGGAGTTCTATCTGACTCCCCTGGATCCTCATGTCCAGGTCATGGAGCTTGGAGCGTGTGGATTCCCCCAGTTGCTGATCAGAGTGGCGCAGCGGTAGCGTGGATCTCCAGCAGACCGTTCAGAGCCCTATCCTTCCAGGCCCCCCCTGTGTGCCTCTCGAGTTTTCCTTTTGTAAACTCGTGAGTGCCTTTTATACTGTTCTTACTTGTACATCTCTTTGTATTATCGCATTTGCGCATATTGGTGATGTAATATTCCTGTAATATTGTCACCTCTAGTGATAACTTTGTAATTGTACTCATGTGTTGGAATGTATAATGCACCACTTGCTTCCGTACTCTGATTCTTGCCTGTACTGATGCTTAGCGTATATACGTGAGGGTATTTCCGACCTGCGTATATACGTCGCAGTAACGTCTCCGTACCCGCCGGATCGGGGCGTTACAGGATGGTATCAGAGCCTAGGCTCTCGCATCCTCAGTACGTCCAGATGGCAAATTAATGGTAATGAAATTTGCAACTGGAATGCATGAGTCCTGGTTATACAGTCCAACTACAAGTGCAGAGTTATCTATTCTTTCTTGATCATTCTTCCTTTGATTCCTAATCCCTTCCATCTATCCCCTGTTTTGATTTTTCGAAGCCTTTATACCAACTTAAGATATGAATAGACTAGAGAGGTAGCGGCTGGTTCTGAATGAAGCGATTATATGATCTCTTTGGCCAACTCTGTGAAGCTCGGGTATTCTCGGGATTGATCCTAATCGGGTTATCTTTCAGAAGTCAGTAGTCGGAATTCTTTACGGATATTCTACATTCTCGGCTATATCTTCCAGAGTGATTGATGCCTGGTATTCGGAATTCTCAATTTTCGGTCTTCTTTATTATGTTCAGGACTATCAGGGTTTTCTTTATCTTCAGTATTCTGGCTCATTCTTGGAGCGACATTAAGTATGCAGTACAGCGGGAATTCTATTGCAAAGCTGTGTTATCAGTCAGTATTATTCGACATTGTTCGAAGATTTATACAGCCGGAAGAGCAGAGGATGTCTATATTCTGATTATTGTTCAGTCAACTTGAGGGCCCTACCTATAGTGCTTCATATCTTAATTGGTATAAATTCCGCCCTTGTCCTCTTTGTGTTCAATTTACCCCTTATCAAAATTGCGAGGACGCAATTTTTTGTAAGGTGGATGGATTGTAACACCCCGCTCCCAGAATACGTACTTAGTTGCGTGTTCAGATTTTTCGATAGTATTTTTCGATTTACTTCCCGTATTTGTTTTGTATTGTGAATTATTTATATGATCGTTTTGTCTTGGATCCGGATTCACGGACTCGGAGTCAGCCCTAGTCTGAACCGAGGACCCGATTCTAGGGTATTACTCGATTTGGTCTTTCTGATATTTAGATTTGACCGATTTTAGTTTTAAACATCGTTTTCCAATATTTTAGATTTTCTATGATTTTCTGAAATTTTCCTGAATTAAGTTGTAAATCTTCAAAACCGGTGTCGACCAGTGCCGCTGACCGATTCCCAGATTTTTAATTTACAAACGGATTGGAATTACTAGAAGTGTCTTTTTACATTATTTCTTAAAATTATATTTTCTATCTAAATACTTTTCTGAGGATTTTATGAATTTATGAAAATTCCACCGGATTGGGTGTCGGCCAGTATCGCTGGTTGATTTCAGGATTTTTAGTTTACAATCGGAATTGAATTTCTGAATTCCGCTTTCACTTTACTTCTTAAAATCATATTTTATTCTTTAATACATTTTCTGGGATTTTTCAGATTTTATCAAAATCCGGCCGACCCGGTGTAGACTGGTGTCAACGTTTGACTTCGGGATTTTTATCTTGAAAATGAGATTGAATTTCTAAAAACCGATTTCACTAAAAATCTTTATATAATATTTATTATTTTTGAGAATTTTTGGAAAGCTTTCTGAGTTACTTTATTTTTCGGGCTTTTCTTAAGTTTTCGGTGTTTTCCCAGATACCGGAATTTTATCCAGATATTTTACTCTTTTTCCATTTTTCTCTCTCCTCGCTAAACGCGAGTTCCACCAACTCGGATTCAGCTTTTAATGCAGAGATCCTCTCCTTACTGCATTTAATGCATTTCAGATCAACTCCCATCAAGTCATTATGACTTTCTCTCTCCTCTGTTAAACGCAAAACTCGCGTTTATCCTCCTGGACGCGGATTTTTCTCCGCGTCCAGTTCATTTGGCCTGGACGTAGCCATTCCTTGGTGAGACGCAGGTCTCATTTATTTGGTGAGATGACAATATTATATTATAATCTTTCCCTTTATATATAACCACCCCACCTTTCCTTCTTCCTCCCTCTTTCACTTTTTTCTTTCTTCTTTCTTTTACAGCAAGTGACAGGCCACGAAAATGGCAGCCATGGGCTTGCCTTGGCCGGCCATTTCTCCACCATTTTTCCTCCATTTTCTCCACCAACACCACCACCTCATTCTCCTCCATCTCCTCCTTCATTTCAACAACAACAACCACCATAACACCATCTTTTCCACCTTCTTCCTCATTTCTCCACCATGAACCCATTTCCACCACCACCTTCTCCACCATCTCCTCCACCATATACTCCACCTTGGCCACCAACGACCGTGCCATTTTCCTCTCCTCGTCGTGCTCTTTCTGACGAGCTATTGCTTCGCTCTCCGAAATCTCTTTTGCAAAACTCCACTCTTCCATTTTGAGCTACACTTGCACCCCACAATATGCTTGGGCTTGGGCTTGGGCTACCGGATTCCGGCCGTCCCCGGCCAACTCCGGCCGCCGCCGGTGACCACCGGCCATCGCCGGCCATCATCCCCCTTCCCTTCCTTCATTCTTTCCTTTCCTTTTTCCTTTCTTTCCTTTGCTATTCTTTCTTTCCTTCATTCTTTCCTTTCCTTCCTTTTTCTTTTCTTTTTCTAACAAATCCCAAAACATGCGTCCCCTCTCTCTCCCTTTCTCGCGTCTCTCTCTTTCTCTGTTCCTGCGTCTATCTCCCCCCCTCCATGTACACTGTTTCCCTTCTCTCTCTTGCCCTGTCTTTCTCTCTCTCTCTCTCTCTCTTTCACTCTATTGCTAGACGCGGCTCATCCCCGCGTTCAAGCAATTCTTTAACGCGGCCTTCGCGTTCTTGTATCGACGCAACGCGGAGTCCAGGCCCGCGTCTGTGTCCCCCTCGTGTCAACACGACGTGGAGCTAATGCCCGCGTCTGTGTTCTTCTCGTGCTAACGCGACGCGGAACCCAAGTCCGCGTCCGCGTTCTTCTCGTGTTATAACTTGAATGCGGGTGTTGAACCCCGCGTTTGTGGCATCTTCGCGACGCGACTCCCGCGTCTGCGACCCCCGCGTCTCACTCTCAAACCCGCGTCCTCCTGTGCACACTCTCTCTCCTTGTGCACTCTCTCTCTCCATATTCTTCTCTCTCTAGCTCTCACTTTCTCTCTCCTTTCTCTTATTCTCTTTCTCTCTCTTGATTTCCCCCCTCTCTATCACTTTCTCTCTAACGCGTTGACGCGTTGATTTCCTGGATTCCGGTGATCGGGGATTTCACAGTATTTTTCATACTTAGGCGAGTGTTCTCGCTTTCTCATTGGACTTTCCCGCATCGTCGGTTGACTTGCATAACATTATGTATTTATATCGGTGTTCTCGTTTGGTATTGTGATGTACATACTTGTTATATTAACTGTTGACATACACCTGTCTGTATCATACTTGACAACTGACGTGTTACCACCTGACATGACTTACTACCTAGCATATGTTTTACCACCTGCTTCTTGACACGTTGATACTTGAACCCCTGAAATAGGGAGGCTCCTGACTTTACTCCTGTTGATCCCCGTAATGGGATAACCATGAATATAAGATTACTATGAATACTCTGTGGACATTATTACTGGATAAATTATTATAAGTAGACGACTTGTACCTGGTTTGGGGGAAACTGATGGGCCCTGATTAATCATGTTTATGGTGGTCTTATCGAGCCGCGTGTGGCCACATACTTGAGGGATCACCTGGCGGCCCACCAGGGATTCCGTGGGGTGTGCTGGCACCCCTACTCCTGTTTATTCCTGCCGGGTATGCACACGCCCTAGGCCTATTTCTATGGGATCTGCGATACTCTATTCCTGTTCGGGCGTGAATAAGTCCCAGTACCTAGCGGTACGTTCCGGCTCAGCACCGGATACTCTTGAACCGTTGTCCCGGGCATGTACGGGGCCCATCCGAAACATGATTCATCGAACTTTATCAGTTTCTAAATAACTTGCTCTATAAGTTGTAAGTGGAAGTATGTAGAATGGGACACATACTGAAGCCTGGAACTTAGACGGCCCCAATTATAATAAAATGCGAATATGTAATTTGATGTGTTGTTTTGTAACTCGGGTTGTACGCGCTCGGATTACGGTGACATGGGATAAAGGTATATAGATGAGGGTTTCCTTGTTTGGATTATTCCTTCGAGGTACTAGTCTCATGGGGCCGTGACCTAAGCTTGTACAATCGGTTTTGCTCGTAATCGGTTTTATTCGGTTTTATCGGTTTTATGTTAGCTTAGGAGATAACTGGTGTTGCCCTATCTACTTTACTTCTCGTCTTGTTACCTCCCCTTATCTTATCATACCATGAGTATTTCCTGCTTGACATCACTTATTATATATCTACTTGCTCCTGCATGCTTATGCTCACAACACGGTTTTCAATGCATGATTATGATTCGGTTTTATCGTTACACATGTGCTTATCTTTGCTCGCCACTTGGCATTCGTATCACCACTCGCCTGGGGAGTTCTATCTGACTCCCCTGGATCCTCATGTCCAGGTCATGGAGCTTGGAGCGTGTGGATTCCCCCAGTTGCTGATCAGAGTGGCGCAGCGGTAGCGTGGATCTCCAGCAGACCGTTCAAAGCCCTATCCTTTCAGGCCCCCCCTGTGTGCCTCTCGAGTTTTCTTTTATAAACTCGTAAGTGCCTTTTATACTGTTCTTACTTGTACATCTCTTTGTATTCTCGCATTTGCGCATATTGGTGATGTAATATTCCTGTAATATTTGTCACCTCTGGTGATAACTTTGTAATTGTACTCATGTGTTGGAATGTATAATGCACCACTTGCTTCCGTACTCTGATTCTTGCCTGTACTGATGCTTAGCGTATATACGTGAGGGTATTTCCGACCTGCGTATATACGTCGCAGTAACGCCTCCGTACCCGCCGGATCGGGGCGTTACATGTAGTCTCTGCATAGATGTCAGCTAGAGATTTGATTCTTCTTGGCTGATTTGATTGTGGTGTTGATGCGGGCGTGTTGCTTGAAGTTGAGCCTTTAACTTCTGGTGTAGCAAGCTGTCTTGACGCTGGTGATGTCCCGTGCGTCAATGGTGAGAGCGCGTCTCCTACGCTCTCAGCTGGATGCTCCTCTAATCTTCGTGGTGGCTGGGTTGCATTTTCTTCAACTGGAACTTGAATGGAGAACTCAACCCAGCTCATTGGATTAGCTCCGTCGGGCGTGCTCCAATCCCAACTTCCTGCTTCGTCGAACACGATGTCCCGACTGATATGGACTTTGCCACATTGAGGATCAAGGAGACGATGAGCCTTGCTACCTTCTTCCACACCAAGGTAGACTAGAGGGGTGCTGCGATCGTCTAACTTCTTGTGATAGAGACCTGCAGCTTTCATGTGTGCAATACAACCAAACAACTTCAAGTGATTAACGTTTGGTTTCTTACCCTGCCAAGCTTCAAAGGGTGTCATCTCGTGGAGAGACTTCGTGGGCAATCTATTGAGCAAATAAACAGCATGTCTGACTGCTTCACCCCATAATATTGCAGGCACCTGCTTGCTCTTCATCAAGCTTCTCGTCGTGTCCATCACGGTCCTGTTCCGACGCTCTACCACCCATTCTGTTGTGGCGTGTACGGGGCAGTAAAGTGTCGTTGAATTCCCTCAGCTTCACAATAATTAGTGAAGTCTCTGGACAAGAACTCTCCTCCGCGATCAGTTCTAAGTGTCTTCACCTTGCTATCACACTCATTCTCCACAAGTGATTTGAACTTCTTAAAAGAATTGAAAGCTTCACTCTTATCTTTTAACATGAACACCCACATCATCCTACTGAAATCATCCACGAGTAGGAGAAAGTATCTGTTACCTGCTGCAGTTGCGGGCGTAATAGGCCCACACAAGTCAGCATGGATGAGTTGCAGACGTCTCTCAGCCCTGTAGTTCGTCTGCTGAGGGAAAGGGAGTCGGGCTTGCTTGGCGACGAGGCAGCCTTCACACAATTGGTTTGGGTGTTCGATTTTAGGAAGTCCAATGGCCATCTTCTTATCTGCCATCAGTTTAAGCGCAAAGAAGTTGATGTGTCCCAGCCTTGCATACCACAGCCTGGCTGGATCTTCAAGCTTGGACAACAGGCAAATAGGCTTGCAAGATTGAAGCACTATCTTGTATAGGCGGTTTGCAGATCTCCTGACCTTCATCAGCAACACACCCTTTTGTCGAACACCTTCAAATGGTCGTCGAACAGCTCCACCTTGCTCCCATCCTCTGTCAATTGGCCAAGGCTTAGAATGTTACTTCTTAGTTTAGGGATGAAGTATACCTCGGGAAGTAGTCGTTGCTCCCCGTTCTTGCATTGGAATAGGATCGAGCCTTTCCCCTCGATCTGCACAGTTGAGCCGTCACCAAACTTGACACGCCCTGTGACGCTCCGATCAAGTTCCTTGAATTTGTTTTGATGGCCCGTCATGTGATTACTCGCGCCATTGTCGAGATACCACATGTCTGAGTCGACTTGTGCTTCATCTGCAGCACGTAGATTGGGTACGATCTTTTCTTCGTTAAGCATGATCACCCCTGGAGACTCCTCCTGAGTCTCACCCAGAAGCAACGCGGCCTCTTCATCTTGTGCTCGAGCCAAGTTGGCTTCCTCGTCTCTGCGTCGGCTGTAACACTCCGATGCGAAGTGCCCAACTTTGTTGCAGTAATGACATCTGAACTTTGACTTGTTATGGTTGGTTGAATCACGACCTCCATCACCTTCTTGAGGGGCTGCGCTCTGGCCATCTCGACCTCCTCTTCCGCGCCCACGACCTCGACCGAGAGGGTTGCCACGCCCTCGATTGGTCGAGTTGTTTTGCTTGGTGTTCGATGAAGGTTCAGGCTGTCTATTCTTCTTCTTCTTTGCTTGCCACTCAGCGTGAGTCAGGAGAAGTTGGCTTCCGCTGCTTTCATCTCTCCTACGTATGCGCTCCTCGTAAGCTTTGAGGCGGCCAATGATCTCCTTTACTGGCATTGTTTCAACATCCGCGAATTGTTTAATCGCGGCTACTACCTGCAAAAATTTGTTAGGCACAGATACAAGTACCTTCTTGACGATCACGTCGTCGTCCATCTTCTCTCCAAGCCCTCGAATCTTGCTTGCCAGGGTTGTGAGTTTCCCTGCAAACTCATCGACAAACTCAGAATCCCTCATTCATAGGGTCTCGAACTCGCTCTTCAGGGTCTGAATTCGCGCCTTCTTAACGCGATCAACCCCTTGGTACATTGTCTTCAAGCTTTCCCACGCCTCTTTGGATGTCTTGTACTTTGCCAACTGTAACAAGATCTCCTCTGGAACTGCTTGGAAGATGCATGCCAATGCTAGTTTATCCTTCTTCTTGTCCACGGCCACGCCTGCCGCAGGTTCGACTGCCTCCCAAACTCCCTGAGCCTCCATGAAAACTTCCATTTTAATGGCCCAGGTGGAGTAGTTTGTCGGGGTTAGCATTGGGTAATGAAGAGTGATTCCGCCCTCCTTTGTTGCTGGTGCTGTCGAGGATGAGGACCCTGAAATCATCGCCATGGTGTTGAGACGAAGGTATTTGGGCATTAACCTCAGCTCTGATACCAGATGTTGGTTTCCAGCAGCTCCGAGACCTGCAAAGGATCAGTAGCAACAAACTGGGAACGAGAGGTAAACTAATTTTTGAGGGGAAAAGAAACTTCAGTTTTTTTTTATTTTCCAATTCACTGTGAAACAAATACAGCTACTTGGCCTTTAAATAGCCTTCACAACCTCAACAAACGTAACTAAAATGATGCCATCAAATCACAACCTTAACTAAAATGATGCCATCAAATCACAACCTCAACAAACTTAACTAAAATGATGCCATCAAATCACAACCTCAACAAACTTAACTAAAATGATGCCATCAAATCACAACTATGCTAACAAACTCTAACAAATTTGACTGGGCGTAGCTGGATCGTGCCTTGATTATTGGCTCACAGAGGAGAGGAGGAAGAGGGCGCGGCGGGTGATGGGGATGTCGGAGGAGCTCAGCGCAGCTGATGAGGAGCTGGCGGGAGTGGTCGGAGGAGGAGCGGGGGTGGCGGCAGCTGGGGTGCTCACGGTTGTCGAGTGAACTTAGCATTGCAAATAGATCACTAGATCACTGAGACAATCAAATTGCATCGGATTACAGGAACTGCATTGTTATTAATACAAGTAGGAGAAGAAGAGTAGCATCTGATGAGAATGGTGGTGATCGTGGTGCTACAGGGGAGAGGGTAGTAGTAGGGAGTGGCAACGAGGGGAGCCATTAAGAGGCGCTCTCTCTCTCTCTCTCTCTCTCTCTCTCTCTCTCTCGATCCAGAGAGAGAGAGAGAGAGAGTTTTTTTTTTTTTTTGGCGGGGGGGGGGGGGGGGTGGTTATTGTTGTCTTGTTTCACACGGAGCTCGACACGTCGTTCAAGGTGGGGACAATGCCGACGGATGAGGAAGAGGAGAAGACGGCAGGCTTAATTTGCAGAGAAGAAGGGCATGTTTGTCTTTAATTTGCACGTAAAACACACGTGTTGTACGGATTTCACAGTCAACTAATAGAGATTACAAACGTGTAACATTTAAATAGTTTAAGACAGTAGGATGTATTGAAAATAGTTGGGGTATATAGTTTAAAATACCCAAAAAGTTAGTAGTATTTTGGTGAAATTACCCCTATTTTAAGTAGCTTTAGCTTAGCATAGCCTAGCTAAGCATCAGAGAGGTACTGCTCCAGGTACAAAGTTCAAAAGAAGAGAGCGAAGGCACTGAATAAAGAACACAACAGCAGCAGCAGCAGCAGGCGCACCGGAACAACAACAACAACAACAACAAGAAGTGAGGGATGGCAATTGAGAAAGAAGAAACAAGAAAGGGCCCATGGAATGAGCAAGAAGATATGCAACTGGCATGCTATGTGGGATTGTTTGGCGAACGCCGTTGGGATTTCATAGCCAAAGTATCAGGTTTGAGGGGGGGAGGGAGCTATAGACTAGCTAGCTTTGAAATAGGCAAGCATTAATTTGGAGGTGATGGGGGGCCAAGAAGCTAGCACTTTAACCCCTGCATACTAATATTGTTTGTAGGTCTCAACAGAACTGGCAAGAGTTGCAGGTTACGCTGGGTTAATTACCTGCATCCTGGTCTCAAACGCGGACGCATGACACCTCAAGAACAGCGCCTCGTCCTCCAACTCCATGCTCGCTGGGGCAACAGGTTCGATCCTTCACTTCCATCTAATGAACTCCATGAAAAACTTGTTTAGTAAGAGGAAGTGGTGACAGTTTTCACTGCCACCACAGAACTGACAGAATAATTTCTGTTGCCAAGAATAATAGTGACAACAGACTTCTTCATATGCATGTATCTTTCCAAGTAAGTTATGTAGAATAGTCACAGCTAAGCATACAGTGCCTTTCTTCATTTAGTGACCAGAATCTAAATACACAATACATAATGTTGCTGTCATGCCCTTAAAACATATAAAATTTCATGTGTGCATGCAGCAAGTCCTTTTGAAGGATGACAAACAAATATATTTTATATTTTCCTTCCTGAATATCAAGGGAGAGTAAATAGATGCAAGAACATATCAAGGAAGAATGCTCAAAGATTTGAACTTAAATTAAATTTTAATGATATTAAATAATTTCCAAATTAGGTTAAGATGTCAACATAGCCTTGCTGTGATTTTACCAATAGGTTTTTTTATTTGCATTATACCTATAGATGTACAAATATCGGTAACAATTAGGTTAAAAGCAGAAAACTTCTTAAAAGAATGACAACAAAAAAAAAGAGACTCGAGAATATTTATTTAAAAAAAGGTGTCCAAGAGAAACTCTTCATTCAGTTCTACTCATTTAGAAAACGATATTTGTAGGTGGTCTCATATAGCTCGAAAGCTGCCAGGTCGCACCGATAACGAGATCAAGAACTACTGGAGGACGCATATGAGAAAGATAGCTCAAGAGAAGAAAAGGGCTGCATGTCCATCAGCATCTTCATCATCTGTCAATACCAGTGAACCACCAGTGGAGGTTAACGCAGAGGGGCGGGAGTTTGGTACCACCAGTGGGCCAAGCCCTCTGACAACAACGGGTTCTGGAGGCAATGAGGAGGTTTTGAAAGGCTATTCCATGGAACAAATATGGAACGAGATTGAACACATCAACGAAGTTTGGAATATGAATATACCTTGCTCTCCAATGCCTTCTTCTATATGGGAATGTTGTCCTGACACTGTGTGGCAGATGGATGTTGAAAAGCCTAAGATGTTTCCTCCTCTGGGCTGTGGTTTTTTAGTCCCTAACTACCAGTTTAGCGGATAGCCTTATGGTTAACACTTGAAGGCTACCAAACTCCTATAGATGTTAAAAGATAACAGTATTATAAACATCTAAGTAGCATGGGGTTGGCCTTTCTTCCAACTTCTGTGAAGTAAGTGTGTGTATAAAAAATAAATCATGTCTCCTGGTGGACTATATTTGTGTTCCTTCAACATACACCTAGCCAGGCTGGTCCTTATGAAATGTATTGTATTATTCCCCTCAACTTGTGCTAACAATAAGGCATGGCCTTAAGAGGATTCTTCTTCAGATTATGATAATTCAACAGTATCTTCTACTGAGATGTAAGCAAGTTTTCACATCTGAGCAACAAGAATTTCTTGTTAATTGAGCAAAATGTTAATGCTATAATTCTTGGTGATAAGCGATACTAGAATGCTTCTAAGAATAAGCAATAGTTGGAATGTCGAAGACACAACAAAGTAGACCATTTAGTCTGTCTGAAATTCAGAGAAATTCTTCATCCATATAAAAAGAACAAGGACTAGATATTATACAACAAATACATAAAATTAAATTCTGTAGTAATACAAATGCGCCAACAATTATGGACTACGCAAGGATACAGTCAAATTAAGTACACAACATTAATTATGTATCGACTGATGATATAAAATCTAGCAGAAATTTACTCAGTGTAGAGGCATTAGATTTGTTCTGCACTAAGATGTTAGGGAAATGTCCACTATATACTAGGTTGTCATGAAAGAACGGCCTTCCAGATAGCCAGGAACATACTTCTACTGTGGTATCCAGAAGAAATTTAGTCATACAAAGTTCATTATTTAGTGTTTAGCTCAATCTACTAGATATCCTTACCATCAACCCTATCATAATAAAAACAATATAGCTTTGGTACTCTACTTAACGTCAAACTGCTTACGTTATTCCTCAACATCGGATTCATGTAAAACACTTCTATTATTCTTCATTGCAAGCAAAGCAACTGCGAACCCAGACGATTCCACTCCTTGTTTACATGTTAGTCCTCCAATTGTCTCCTCTATATAAAAGAAAATGGGAAAGTATGTCAGTGGGTGTAATATTCTTATCCCTCATATCTTCTATGGAAAGAATGATACTTTTTCAGTAGAGAGTATAATTAAATTTGCTGTATCAGTTTAGCAAGTGGTAGCCATAAAAGTCAAATAGAGAGATTAGTGATTGTAAGCAATGATAGATTAGTGAACTGCTCCAGCTTTTGGTAGTATAATCCTCCCATTACCTCCTAGTTAAATATTAACTCAGTGCTTCTCTACAGACAACCCATCAAGTGATACCAGCTTTTTTATCTTGTTATCTACAAAGAATGGCAGTATCTTTCGAGCCTTCATGGTGGCAAGGTTGTAAAAGAATGAACAAAATAGTTCAATAGACCACTTGACCACATTGAAAGATACCTAAGACCTAACAGCTTTTGATTACGTGAACAGTGCCAACCATCCAGGAAATTTTCCGAATCATTCAAGACTATTTTGTTTGTTTTTCGCTTAAATAATTCTTTGAACTGTTCTTTCATAACAGTCTGCTTGATTAAAAAATCATCAAATATATTTACAAAGCATGTGTACATTAGTGGCCTTTCTCATCCTATCATCCATTTTTATATGCACATCATTCTGCACATCTACAATCACCTTAAGAACTTTATGTTGGTTTTATTAACGTTCTAAACAATCAATTTCATCTTCAATGATGGTTCCCAGAAGCTTCTCACACTTTCCAACATTTTTATTAAATCGTTTCAGTGTGCATGATTTGTAAGCTTTTATAAGCTCTTCTACTTCTCAACTTCATTTCCATTAGATACTAGGCATTCTTATACTCAACTTTTCTGGTACACAGCTTCCTCAATCGACTTGGTAAGCACTTTCTCCCACGGCTTGTGTGAATCATGCCCTCTTTATCATGGGGAGATAAAAGAAATCATACATTTTCCTTCTTCCTTCTCCCTTCTCTTTTAAATAAATGTTTCTTTCGAGCACATCGAGTGGATGCTCTGTTTTGTTAATATTCTTAGCAACCAGGTGCATCAATACCTTAATTGATCAGACTCTTGCCCTCTCACTTAACCAGCTTCAGTCCAAGCTTCTATAATTTATAGTCAAAATCACTGCTTTAGTTCACCCTATAGTTATCCATGGACCCAAGTAAACTACACTTTGTTAACAGCTTCACTTTCAAGCTTCTATCAATTATTATTCCAACTGGTGTGCATATAAGAGACTCTACACTACATCGTATGGCTTACCCAAACTCTGCAGGATTTTGTCTAATGGAGACAAATAGGAAAGTAACTCACGTTACAACACGTGTGCAAACATGAGGACCTTTATTAGGTCGTACATCTATCAGTATAACAAAGTTAATGATGTGGAAGACAGTCTGATCAACAACAAAAAAGTACATCAGAGCATAACAGCACATTAGTGCACCTAATAATGCTTGGATTCACAATGCTATGCTTTGGTTTCTAGCACCAAACAGGATGGTTGCCATCATATATACAAACACCAAACAGAGTAAGAGATATTTTGACACACCAGTGACTCCTAATATAAATTATGCACAACTGCCAAGATCTAATCAGCTCGGTCCTGCAGTCATCTCATAATAAACTATGCAAAAGCAGGTCAGAAACAAAACGAAGTGATCAGATAACTCTCTCCCACTCCATCCCCAAAAATAAAAAAGACAGCTTCATTTCCACACCAAAACTAGCACATCAACTACAGTCCTAAAATCATAATTGGTAAACATGTAGATCATCCCCTGTGCATGTCTAAACCATCTAAACTGATGCTCACTATTCTTATCCTCAATTAAAGCATCCTCTGAGTTTTGATGGGGGACGGAAAGAATTTTAGGGTTTGTGGTGAAGATTTGATGAGTTTGAGGGAAAATAAGAACTAGGGTTTAAAAAAATAACAAAAGGACATGAACTCGGATCGCAACACGGATCTTGTCATCACCACCGTTGATTCAATCCATTTGATCAAATCAAAATCAAAGCAAATAGCTTATCAAATCATTTATAATCATGGTGCTTTATTCATTGAGTTGAGCCTTTTTAAATAGGCTCCTACAAAGCGAACTTTCCCATCACCACCGATGTGAGACTAAACAACTGAAAGCAATTAAAAGCAATTAAACGCCTACAATACATGCATACGTACAATTATTGATAAAATAAAATCTCAATCAAATATACCCAAATTTAAATTCAAATAAATCCTAAATCTCAACTAATTCTACTATCTCTTCAAATCTAAATTATAAATCATAATAAATCCTAGCCGTTTGATTCCCCTATCATTCTCCCAGCTTGAAAACATTCATTTCCGATGAATATAGTGGTAAGTAACAAGGGAAGATGGAGACGCAGAAGAGTTTCTTTGAGGACATGAAAACGAAGGGGGGGCGGAGAAGATCGGTGGAGGAAGGACTAGGCAGACTTCGTCGGCTTGACGATGCGGAGATCTCGACGATGATGATAAGGACTTGGTGGAGATTGGACAGCGTGGGATGGAGGCGGCGATGGTGACGAGGCGGCAACGATGAGGTGGAGGCGGTGGAGCCACTATGGCGGTGGCAAGGACATGGATCTAGGGCTTGAGGATGAGAGTCAGTGAGAGACAAAGAACAATTTTTTTTCAAAAATTTCGGCTCTGATGCCTCTTCTTATGCTTGCTGCTTTTTTTCTTATTTATTATAAGGATATTAAGACCCCTCCCCCACCCCAAATCCCCTTTGATGTGGGATGGAAGGAATTTTAGGGTTTGTGATGGGAATTTAGTAGATTGGGAAAAATAAGTAAGATTTTAAAAAAATAATAAAAGAATGTGATCAAGAATCGCAACCTGAGTCATTGGCTTCACCACCGTTGATTCAATCCATGAGATCAAACCAAAATCAAAGCAAATAGCTTATCAAATCATTCATAATCATGGCCTGCTTTATTCATTGAGTTGAGCCTCTTTAAATAGGCTCCTACAAAGCGAACTTTCTCATCACAACCGATGTGAGACTAAACAAGAGAAAGCAATAAAAAGCCTACAATATGTGCACTAATACATGCAATTATTAATAAAATAAAATCTCAATCAAATCTACCCAAATCTAAATTTAAATAAATCCTAAATCTCAACTAAATCTACTCAAATGTCTTCAAATCTAAATTCTAAATCCTAATAAATCCTAGTTGTTTGATTCCCCCATCAGTTTTCATGAATAGTCTTTTTTCTGGAAGAATGATTAGACTCATTTCTTATCCTGCCACTCAGCGCATCACTTCTCACCTATCCTAACGTAGACCCTCATTTTGAGATATGTTACTGAAAGGTTTTGATGTAACACGAGAGGATCATAATCACCTTCAAACTAAAAATTGAAAACTAGGGTTTAAAAAGAAAAAAGAGAAAAAGAAATTAAGATTTCAGAAAAGAACTGGATAGATTCGGACTCACACCCTTGTGCGAGCTTCACACCCCTTACATCACAGGCTTCACACCCCAATACTCAAGAGCACCCTCAAGAGAATTTAACTGAAAATTTTTTTATTTAATCATTGTCCCCCTTACTCATTGAGTTGAGCCTCTTTAAATAGGCTCTTACAAAATGAACTTCCACATCACAACAACGTGGGGCTAAATTTTATAATAAAATAAAACAATTAAACTCAAAATAATCAAGACATGAAAATAACTAGCAACTGAGAGTGATATCATCATGATTTCCCGGGGTAGGAGAGACTCGACCCTTTTATTGAGTGAGGACACGTATCTTGAAGCATCTCAATCAGGGCCATGGAGGTGATTGTGACAGCAGCATTAGTGCATCACATAACCAAAATGATAGAGATGGAACTGACTTCTGTGACAAACAGGTGGCCATCGATGGGAGCTCAAGTAAGATACATTAATCGTGACAAGTCAACTCAGCTCATGAAAACTGACCCACATATCAAGGCACTAATCTTCTGTGAACCAGTCTCATGTAGGAAGATCTAAAATGGGTCGTACACATCAAGTGATCTCAAGAAAAGTGAAGCCCTCATAGCTGTCAAAGATAGTATTAGCTCAAAGTGGGCTCTGCTGGAAGATCTACAAGGGTCCTATAACTTCCGTGGATCATGGGAAAAATCTCTTCTTGCAGTGACACCAACTCAGCAGCAACTTTTAGCTCTAGCTCAGAATCTTCAACAACCTCTACCGCCTTACTTTCTAGCATCTTCACCATACCAGTGAGAATTTCCTTACATTCAGCAATCAGATCATTGAATAGTAGCCACTCGAGGTGTGGAGCATACCGAGTACGAAAAAGTTCTCATAAGAAAAGCCCTCGGCGGTCGATATGACTATCTTTTCACCACCAATAAGCTCCTCCAGTCAGCTTCAATTGGGCATAGTGGCACTTCTGCGCAGGTGTCAAGGAGAAATACATGAAGAAATCCTCAATATGGCTCACTTTTCATACCCATTCTGATCATTAGAACCCAAAAATACGGGAGAGCTGCATACATGTCGCTTTCAAGCTTCTTTTCATCACCATCGGTATATATGTATTTTCCATAAAAGCAAAATCTCATGAGTAAAACTCAGTGCATAAAGATCATATATTACCCAAGAATCTCAGTGGCTCGAAATGAACTCAAATCGAGCTGAAAATGTGGCCTGAAATGTTGATTTTTTGCTGTAGGGACAGTACCGACACCAAATATGGGCTCGTGAAAGTCGGATCTGCTGCTTAAGTGCTACGAATTCTCTTCAATGGCTCTGGGACTCAGTCATGAACCCAACTCTTCAAACAAAACTCGAAATAGACTCCGAACGGGCGAGTTTTGGGTTTAGGGGAGATGAACAGTAACCAGAAGGCGATTACTATTCACGGAACAGTAACCGAGGGTGATTACTATTCACGGAACAGTAATCAGACAGTAAAAAAATTATTGATTTTTTTCAAAGTAGATCTAGGGATCTAGATTTAGGGTTTGGGGAAGAGAAGAAATTCAAAGAAGATTGAGACCTAAGTTCTGATACAAAACTGTTGTAACACGAGAAGATCGCAGTCACCTTCAAACTAAAAATTAGGAACTAGAATTTTAAAAAAAATAGAAAGAGAAATTAGGGTTTCAGAAAAGAACTGAATATATTACGGCTTTGCACCCCTTGCACAAGCTTTACACCCCTTACACAACGAGCTTCACACCCCTATACTCAAGAGCATCCTCAAGAGAATTTAAATAAATTTTTTTTCATTTAATCATTATCTCTATTATTCATTGAGTTGAGCCTCTTTAAATAGGCTCTTATAAAGCGAACTTTCACATCACAACCGATGTGAGCCTAAATTTCATAATAAAATAAAACAACTAAACTCAAAATCATTAAGACATGAAAAATAACTAACAACTGAGCGTGATGTCCTCATCAGGTTCGCATCCATAATTGTAATCTATGCAATGGTTTTTTACATACACACAGAATATTTGCTAATGGATGTGCATGGTATTCTACAAGCGAGGTTTAAATGCTAATATGCGAAAAGCTACAGTGATCCATGGGTCTTTCTTGGTGCATGACTGATATTCCTTGCACACAAAGCGTGTATGTGTAATTCAATCTGCCATATAAATAACTCCCCCAGTCACATCACATGCATAAGAATTTTGTCTCTACTCATAGATTATTTTAAGTGGCTACAAAGTGCGTCCACTCACCACTGTCAACAAGAACGCATTCACCACCCTTTCAAACAAACTCAATTCCAATTGCCCACATTCACTCGGTGTCTGATAGCACAGCTATATATTTAAGAGAAGAATTACCCTTAAGTGTGCATCCTATATCATGTAGCCATAGACAAATGCCCAAGCACAACACTATTTAATCGAAAAACCAATAAGAATTGGCACTTGACAGTTATACTGTGGACATCTAGTATTTAATAAGCACAAACAACTTGACTGCCCATAGACTCTAATAATCAACAATGACCTCGACAACGGGCATTTTATGATTTTATCACCGAAGATGATTTTAAAAGGACTGCTACTTTAGATGGTTTTCTAACATTCTATGACTTTTTACACTGCCAGAATTGTTTACCGCTAATGTTTACAAAAGAGTGGTAAAATATTGAGAAGATTCACATGTTTTGCCAAAATCTCAAGCAATGACTCGTGAGAGCCAAGTATTTTAAGAGAAGATGTTTAAAATGCATAATAATGCACGTAAAAACTAACAGAAATAACAGCAAAATATACGTACAATACAGTATAATAGAAAAACTCAATGCACGGCACACACATTGAATTTCAAATATAGATGTATAAGAAACATGAAATATGTTTCATTGTCTAGGCCTTATACATTTAGATCTCAAATTTTACCTCGAGTTCCATTTCGTCTGAAAGGGGTTTCAACACATTCCTACTAATTCTATCAAGCCCCCTTTTTCAACTATGATCTCCTTCCATCAGAATCCTGCACTTCTTCCATTCCAATTTCCTTTGGCTAGCATATTTCAAATGTAGGCATATTTCAAATTATTCAAGGTGATGGTCATGCATTCTTCACCAATCCTGTGGTCTTCAATTGCAACAGTTGTTAACATTGCATCCATGCTGATTTAAAATCTGAATCTGGACAGGCGAGGTATTTCAGATGATCCCTTCAGTATCCATCGATATAGCTATGTAAATTATTATAACACAACTTACAATGCATTAAAACCCATTGCTTTCCATTATCCACTTTAATTGAACTCATAGAGCCATACATCAACACCGAATGAAGCTTGTTTTTGCCCAAGATTCTATGCACAAACCAGATAAAATTTAAATGAAGGGCTAGAAACATAGACAACAATGGATAAAATCCTTTGAGATCCTGGTTACTTGGATTTTATCCCCAAGTTTTTCTAACCTATGCCTAGAGTCAGGCAGAGACAAACCTCATTTAAACATCATTCTCTGACAAATAGATCTACCTATAGTCAATGCAAACTTCGGTTCAATGTTTAAAATAACGGTAACGTAGCAATAACGTTTTTCTTTTGTTATGTTAACATAGGTTATAACATAACGCAAGTTACGCGATTTAATATTTATTTAATAAAAATAAATATATATACTATATTTAAAATTTTTATAAAGAGAAAAATAATTTTAAAATATCTAAAAAATATCAAAATACTATATAACACATTTAACAAGTCTCACAATAAATTTTAGCGAACATCAAGGAATTGAGGTGCTCCGATGTCATGTGGTTCCTCGTCAATTGGAGATCGAAAAGAGATTGACGACGAGTTCCTCATCAATTGAAGAGTCGTGCTGTTTTTAATTTTTGGAACATTACAATGATGAGTTTCTCATCAATTGAAGAGAGATCAAAAAGAAAGGAACTAGAGTGCTTCGATGCTCGCCGATGAGAGAGATGAAATTGAAGAGGAACTGTAGAGAGAGGAGGAACCGCACAAAGGACTCACCGTCGTTGTCGCCGTCGACTGCAGAGAGAGGAGGAATTGGGTGCTTTTATGGTTCACTTGCCTTCGCCAATTTAGGATTTCACATCGATTTGGTCTTGAGAGAGAAATCGCTTCGTTGTTTTATATTTGCAATCTGTGTAAATAACGTAAGTTACGAATGCTATGTTATTTTCATAACGTAACGTTTGTAACGCTCCAAAAAACGCTCGTTACTGGGAACTATGTTTTTTGCGAGTGTTATATAACGGCTAGGTGTTGTTATGTTCTGTAACGGGTTATAACGAGTTACATAACGGGTTTTTTAAAACATTGCTTCGGTTAACATGTTTAGCATCCCCGAGAATCAACTTTATCTAAGGTATTTAACATCCTCTTTACCAAAGAACTTTTTAATGAGCCAACTATTATAGCCTCACTGTGTTCCTCAATTAAAAGAACTTCTATGCTCCAAGTTAAACATGGACATAGAATCTTATAAAGTTTTTACCCAGTCTGTTCTCAATGGCTATCCTGTATAGAATATCTCTAGCCAAATGATTGTCTCATCTCTTTCATACTCATCTTTTCTCAGAATCCACTTTGTTGCTCAACATTTAGCGGTCCAAATTGTAAAGCTTAATTATGTTGGTGTTGAGGTTGAAATCATGAGAAAAAAGCAGTTTATGTCGTAAACAATCTAGTCCAGCCTACTTCTAAGAACAGTTTCAAAAACCATGGAGACCATAATATGCTTTTCAATACAAAATAGTCAGATCTCCAGTAGGACTTGGGTTGGGGGGCACAGTGAACAGATGCCACTAAAAACACAATGATTTTACAGTGTATGAGTAATAAAGAAAGACTTTTTTTCCAACTGAGGTTACAGAACTCTGTTTCTTTCTCAGGTTTTTGTCCCTTCTAAAAGCTCAGCAGTTTCTGTTTTAAGTTTTGGTCTCAGTTTTAAGGGTGTCTTGTAAGCATATGATGGTGTTTTCTACGTATATTTTGTAAACAATTGGATTTTAGAAGGATATTTGTACAATTTAACGACAAAATTGACGTGTTAAATGTGAAAGATCATTTCATTTGTTCTAACTTATTCTGTTGCCAAGTTTAGTAATTTGCGTGTTAGATGATAAAAAATTGAAATTGCGTCAAGTTGAATGAGATCCTAACCTGACCTATATAAACTAGCTTATTTCATCCCTGTCGAGTCTCATGCCCACCTTTTCTCCTTTTTCTGGTTTTTCCAACATTTTTGTTTACATTTTTTCCCCTTATTTTTCTGCATTTTGTGTAGTTTCTTTTCTGAAATTTCTTCGAGGCTTCAGTACACTTTTTTATGATTTAAGGTTGCTCAAATGTTTTCTGTGTTTTTTGGTTTTATCATTCCAAACTGAGTTCCTGTCAAAAGTTTGTACCATCACTACAAAAAGCAGTACATCTAAGGCTAAAACCTTTAACCTTGTTTACACCAAAAGGAGGAGAGAAAAAACTCTGGCATGTTTCTTTAATCTTCAAAGAAACTGACATAGTTAAAAATTCTAAGATCAGAATACACATTCAATTGAAAATTTGTAATCATTATATTCTTTGGCCTTTATGCATGGATCGTATGTCTCAAAGAAAGAGTCATGCATATTGGATTAGGTCAATACCAGAAAAAAGGCAAACTTAACAGAAGCATAGAAAGCTAAGGAAATTATTAAAGAAAAAAGAACAAAATGAATTTCCAACTCCTCCATGATTGCATGCAATAAACAACAATCTTTAACATGCATCCCAGTTCTATCCCAGTATTAATTCCTCCTCCAGAAATTATGCCGGCTCCAAACTAGATCACAAAATGAAAAGAGGGGAAGGAAGGCACAGTGTGGGTATCAAAATTTTCAGTGATAAGATGCATCAAACAATTAAACCAACACTGCTCCACGACAATTTGTGCGCTTAGGCGTTTAGAATGCTACTATAAAGGTGGAGAGGGTAAGTCATTCGGCCCACCAGAAAGATTTGGCACAAGGGCTGAATAATAGAATGTGGAATATATAGCTTGACCTTCAACGCCACTATAATTAAAAAAAATTACATGCATTAAAACATTAGCATGGTATTCAGTAAAACTGGAGCTAAATAGGAGAAAGGAATTCACAAATTCAATAACAGAGAAACGGAAATTAGGTCTCTGTCACATTTTATAATCTCTAAATAAAACCTACATTAACAAACTGATCAGTAACTCAATTAAACATGCAGGACAATTACAGGTAACAAAAAATCTGACAACTCATGGATTAATTTACATGTTTCAGATATTGATTAGTTTACCATTATCTTGCGAGGTTGTCTAATAGAATCAAATTCAAGAGCTTCTGAGCTAAAGGGGGCAGATCCATAAAACACCACCTCCGCAGGGCCTGTCATGTACACATGATTGTTCTCCTCTCTCCACTCGATTTCCAATGGCCCACCAGGTAAATCAACAATACATGTCTGACAGACATAAAAATTGTCCATTAAATGTCTACCAGCAATATCAACAATAGCACACAAATAGACAGAATAAGGCACTAAATATATTTTTAATATGTTATAGTCTCAAACTTACTCTTTCAGCTCGGCCCTCAAGAATTGCTGCAACCACTACTGCACATGCTCCAGTCCCGCAGGCCAAAGTTGCCCCTTCAATTAGAAATGTTTCATAAAATCAAATTTGCCCAATGACGATAAGCTTTTGACTACAATCATTATACGATAAAATTTATTTTCATGCATAATTCAGTCCTATAATCATTTCCCTTCCAATTAGATTAATACCCGGAAAAAATACTATAGGAATGTAATCATTGCAAGCAATAGGGAAGATGAGAGCTTTAACTATTTTCAAAATTATAATGGAATATATTTTTTCTAATGAAAACCAGCTCATAAACACACTATGTCTAAGGCATACCTGCACCACGCTCCCATACACGCATTTTTAGGTGTGAACGAGAAAGACTTGCACAAATTCTGCAAAGTAAACAAGGAAGATACATGTCACAATCATAACTACGGCACTCCGTAAGTTGCAACTCTTTCACTGCATTGGAAAAAGAGAACACAACATAGTAGACTTTGATGACAAGTAACATCACCCTCACCAAATTTACTTATTAGGAAAGTTTGATGATAATAGAAATTTATTTAACAAGATATCAAAATGCCAAAAAAGAAACGTAGGAAGTAAAGCAATAACGGAAAGAACCTGCAACATCTCCAGGTGTATAACAAATTATGGGAGAACAAAGGTTATTTAATTCTGTTCTGCCATGTTCTTATCTTTTAGTTCATTGGGTTATAAGAATACAGATGAGGAAGGAGAAATGAGAAGAATGTGAAGAGTGGCCGAGAGTGTAACTAACGATTAGATAGAACAACGATATTTCCCTTTGACATCATCATATTTCATGCAATAACTTTCTTTCAACAATACAGGAAAGGTTTGTGAATTTTGAAAGACCCTTGACACTTACTTGAACATCATTGTTAAATATTAAATAATGGTTTAAAGTTTTGGAGTAAACCAAAAGTACTGATCCTTTTGTATTGAATTTCGGAGAACCAGTCTGCAACTACTATACCAAAAACTATTGTGTAGCCAGTCAGGAAAATTATAAATGAGATTTAGCAAAGCATAACTATAGCCCAGTTTTAAATCCTAACTAGTTGTTTGGACACCATGGTTTAAAAACTCGGCCATTCCGGTTCCGACTCCAAGTCGGAACCAGAACCGGAACCGGAACAGCCTTCCCTGTTCCGAGACCAGTCCACGAGTCAACCTATTACATTATTTTGCTTGACTCGGAGCCGAGTTGCCCGAGTCACCCGAGTCGAGACCGAGTCGTCCCTGAGTCGAGGCCGACTTGGCCAAATTGACCGAGTCGAGCCAAAATTTCATAAAATTAATTTTGTATAATTTAAATTTTTATTAGAAAAGTAGAGCTAATCTTACTTTTATGAAAAGAGTAGTTAATTTAAATTTAATTAATGTCATATAATTTACTAAATTATGCATTTATTTTGATATTTTAATGTCGTGACGCATGTATTTATGCATTATCTTCATGTTTAGTGTGCTAGGTGATATGTTTTGGACATATTATAATGTCTACATTTTTTAAGATTTGTCGTGATTTTTTTAGAATTTTTTGAGCTCTCTATATAGCGTTTCGCGCATCTCGCCCGAGTCGGGGCCACAACGTCTCGATCGATATGGAACAGTGCCCGCCGAGACCGCGACTTTGAACCATGTTGGACACATAAAGTGCTTGATGGATTCAGATAATATAATAGTGTGACAAAGGGTTCATATCCCCCATTAACAAATATTTAATCAACCAAGAGTTCGAACTGTAGGACCTTGACAGACAGTTGAAAGAACTTAAAAGGTAGCTTGAGTATTTCTAGATAGATGTAAGAATTAACAGTAGTTATTCAGTAGGCGTGGCCTAATATTTTTTTTCATATAAGGAATCGGAATATGTGTGACGTAGGTCACGACAGGCATGTAATCTGAGAAGGGGGGGTTGTATGTGCGTGTAGAAAACGCAGAATATTTGCGATACGGAAACTAATCTATAATCACATAAAAAAAGAAACGTTTGCAAAGTTGCAAATGACACAGGTCACTTCCAAGTATACCAACAGAAGGAATATTGACAATGAAAAAAGTTCCTTTCCCACATTTACTTCATCTGGTACCAGAGAAGGGAGGTTAAAAACCTTTTGGGTTACTTTGGCAAATAAGAGTTGAACTATTAAGATCTGGAAAACTTTCTAAATTTCGAAAAGAATATGCTCATAAAATTCTATAGATGGATGTAACTCAATATAGATTTAGCTATAAAATTTTATGCATGTACTGAGGATGATAAAAATGGGGGGAAATACATAGGAAAGTGAGTCAACAAGAGGAGCGCGTTGAGAAAGAGCTGGTTGAATTATGAACCAAACATGCCACAATACTCAACTTTGGTAAAGTGATCCTCCAGATTAAGCCCTAAGACCAACCCAAACTCTCTTATTCCATCATTTTCACTCGGAATGGCAACTACCACCACATTTCTCCCATCCTCATGTCTAATGGACCACCCCTCAAACCCAAACCTCTGCCCCACCCCACCCCCCCAACCCCCACACATGCTTGATTCTTCCACTTCACTCCCTACTTTCACACCATCCACTCATCAAATCCAATATCAAACACCCCACCTTCATTCCCCATGGTGTCCCTCAACAACAAACTCCCCTATTAAAAACCTATCTGATGTGAAACGGTGACCCTATAGTGTGGCATATCAGTGATAAATCAAAATTCCACAACGTTTCACCAAAAATATATGATCTTCAGTAGGAAATAAATCTAATACTAGTACTATCACACGATGGATTTTAACAATAATTTGCTGATGTAGTTTAGATGAGTCTAGCCCCAAGAAATCCAACACAATACTCAATTAGTTGAACAATCCAATTTTCAATATCAGCATCAATAGATAACAAATATAACAGAATCACACAACTCTCACAATATAAGTGGACAACATGAAATAGTGATAATACTTTAGACATAAAACTTGTAATCTAATTGATAACCTGATGCTGAAAAATAAAATTACCTACTAAGAAGCTCATTCTCAGGTAACCGATATTGTATGAATTGAACTTGTATTGATGAATATGCTCCTGATCTTCAGCTGAGTTTTGATGTGCAAGTTGTTTGTTTTGTTATTGTAGGCGATTCACTGAAGTCTTGTTGAAAGCTACGCTTACTTCACCAATATGGACGGGGCTTGTCAAATACTGGACTGGGCGGAGGCTGCTGCTTTGACAAGGAGGAGGATGTGGAAGAGCAGCCGGGAAGTTGGAGAAGTCAAAGATTGAGGAGACTCCGTCGAAGCCCAGGATGAGGGGTACAGTCATTGAGGTTTGCAGGTTGGAAGAGGGGAGGAGAGGATCGCCGTGAAGGTGATGAAGCTTAAGAGCATTCAGAGACGACGACGACGTGGATGAATCTGTTGATGGCTCGTGTTGTTGTCGTTGTGGTGCTGGTGCTCGAGCACAACACCCGGGCGCTGATGAGGGGGAGGAGGGGAGGTTCTCGTGTTGCCGTCGGTTGAAGAGAGAGAATGAGAGGATGCTGGCTTGCTGGTTGATGGGTCGCTCCTGTGGAGTTTGGTTACAGGTGAAAAAAGAAAAAGAGGAAGGAGGGAATTGGTGGGTGAATTTGGGTCCAGTTGCGTGGGAGGGGAGGAAAGAGAAGAAGGCTGAGCTTTCTTCGTTGGGTTTTTTTTTTTTTTTTTTTGCAGGATGAAGAGGAGAGGACAGGGCAGGTTGCAGGTTGAGGGAAAAAAGAAGAAGAAAGGCGTGGGTGGGGGGCCACGATGAAAACAAAAGGGAAGAGAAAAAACAGAGCTTTCTCTTTGGTGGACTTGGGCTTTGTAATGGTTGTATTTGTTTTGTAATTTTCTGGAGAAGATTGAGGTTATGGCTGAGAGCTTGTGGATGAGATGTAAAGTAGTTGGGTTTGAATAAGAGAGTGGGAGATAACTAAGATTTGGCTTTACACACAAATCCTATTTGGCTTGAGTTTCACACTCCAAACTCACAAAGAGATTTTCACTTTGAAGACACTCAATTTTTTTCATTAATCAACATAATTATTCTACAACTTGTTAGACCCTTGCCATTATAGGCTTATAAACTGAGGTCTTTCTCCACATTTATCTGGGACTAAAAAATAAAAGAAATATAATGCTAAAAACAAAGAAAACATACTCGACTCAAATAAATAAAAATACAGACTCAACTCGAACCGTGGCACTCCTTGGATGTCCGCATCACTGTCCCTCCTCTAATCTTCCATTATCTGCTCTAATCAGACCCCTTTTTTTGGCGTAATTTCAGTTTCAACTGTGTCGGGGAGGAGGCTGGTTGAATGGGGAGAAAAGAGAGAGTTTATCAGGAAGGGTTTTGGAACCCACATGTGTCAGATTGGCTGAGTGGTCAAGTGTGATTATTGGATATAACACGGAACAGAGTAATGGATCTAATGGGACCCATAATAGCTAATCGCATATGAGGTGGCGGTTTTGAAACTCAAAGTAAACCTCCCTTTTTTAAAAGGATTATGGATGTCATTGTGTAAGATAGATGAATAGATAGAGTGCAAGAATGAAAGACAATGCTCCACTGTCACAGGCAGGTCAGGGTACTGATAGTCTCATGGCCATCATGCATGAGTACATGGCACAGAGAGTAGTTCGAGTAACAAAAAGAGGTGAGAGAAGTACATCTATACACAGAACACTTTATTCAAATTATAATTTGTCTGTGTTTAATTTTATATGCTGGAACTAAAATGCAAGTGAAACAACCTAAAACCATCAAAACAACCAAAATTGAAACTCTCAAGAGAGGACCAAAAGGGAACTTTGAAAACAAATTTTCAAATCTTCAACTGGCCATTATAATTTGCTCACAAATCACAAATGCAGGAGTAACCAGCACCATACTAGTGGCATGAGACAGCCAAGCAATGCCAAAACATAGGCTCAATAATGTGACATCCTAGCACTCAGACGCACAAATTTGCATCTTATAAAATATATACAAGATGATTAATATTGTTTAAACTCTGGTGATTGACCTTTAATAAAATCATTTTGTGCATATCTGATCACTTATCATAAAAGAGAACTTGATAAGAAGTAGTAACAGTTAAAAAAAAAAGAAATGGTCAAAGGTCAAGAAGGGCCATAACCTAAAAGGTTAATTTCGAATTTTATCCGATTCAAACCTATTACAATTAAACTTTCCAAATGCCAGTTTGGACATGGTCAGAAACATTTCAAATGGCTGTTGTGTCCATATGACCAATTCCAATTGAATTAAATTAACTAGACCATAGTATCCATAAAATATGGATGGAGACCGAAGAAAACATGGATGGAGGTAATACGACAAGATATAGAGACTAAAGGTCTTAGTGAAGACATATTGCTCGAAAGGAATAAGTGGAGAAAGCTGATCCATATGCCCAATCCGGCGTAATTCTTTTTTGGTTCATGTAGCCTACCCCAAATACTTGGGACAAATGGCTTAGTTGTTGTTGTATAGTATCCATAAAATATGTGACCCGATCCATCTTCGAAGTGTCTAACACATGTCCAATGAGTGTCTAACACAGCGTACGACTCAAACATGCTACTTGCATGAAGCATCCATGCTACTAGATAACATCACCGCTTCAGGAAACACACACAAGGCAGCTCGAGACAGCCAACAAAGTCGCATTAGCAGTTAGTGAATACAAGCAACACCGAGCTACTCTGCCTATTCAAACAAATTTGCATCCTATCTAGGATCAATGGGCTACGCTGACATATCAGCTATTATTAAAGAAACCACAACCAGTCATTCACCCAGAGAAAATTACTGCTCAGCCAGCAGATAAAAGTGTGCCCAGAAAAATGAATTTAAATTATAACTGTGATCAACAAGCTACAATTCCTCAACAGTTGTTTGTCTGAATGATAACTGCTGGAACATGATTGCCAAAATAGAAATAAACTAGTATAACAATACATCATAAAGTTCGCAAACTATCTAAGAAGAAATAATTATAACCTGTATTAGTTCGGGAAGGGAACATTTCATGGCGCTCAAACTTTGGACCAATTTCTTCCAGCTTTAAGTCATCAACTTGCAGAGCCTGCCCATTTAAACAATAATAATCAATCCATTAAATAACTTACAAAAATAAAACATATGTTAGAATATTAAATTATTACCCTCAACCCTTACCATAACTTCGGCATTTTGTTTATGTAGGGACTTCAGTGTTCTAAAAATCGGTTTCATTATTTGTGCGGTCCAACACTGAATAATGGTTAATCAGTTTAATCCGTGATTAATCGGATTAATCGGGGATTGATCGGAGATTAATCAAAATTGAATATTTTAATATATTTAATTATATTTATACTACAGTTAATTGTTGAAAATGCCTAAATATTATACAAGACAATATCTAGATGTGAATTCATAAACCATGATACGATGAACAACAATAAAATATAAATAAATAGTAAAAAAGAAGAAGTAAGAGAACTTATCTCTTCGCTTTAGTAATCCAAGATTTCAAATTTTGCAATATAAATATAAATCAAAGAACTTACTTGCAAAATAAAATAAATAAAAAAAATTAGTCAATTTATCAATCAAAATAATGAGCTTTAAAGAATAATGGAGAAAAATTGCTAAATAAGTTAATTTGAAAAATAATTAATAATAATAAAAACATAAGTATCACTTTATGCAAAATATATAATAATAAAATATCATAATTCATCTACATTTTAATAAATAACAGAATAATCAGGCACTTAATGTTTTGAACCCGATTAAGTGCCCGATTAATTATTTTAGACCCGATTAAGCGCCTGAGCGCATAATCAGACCCCTCAATGTAACATTACGTAGACTGCCAACGATTAGGATTAATCGGCCGATTAATCCGATTTTTAGAACACTGAGGGAATTTAAAATGGTATTAGAGCACTCCAGACTTAGTTCATACCGGGTGCGGATTAAAAAATTATCCATTGTGCATAAGCCAGATTTCGCCTATAACAAGGGTGCTCTACATGTGATGACGACGTGTTAGAATATAAGAATATTGCCCTCAATCTCATCATAACTTTGAAGTTTTGGTTTAATGGTAGGGACTTTAAAAGAGCTCATTTGGTAGCTAATGTGTGTCAATTTCACATTGAAGCGTACCTTAACTCGAATCTTAAACGTGCACATACACTTAAGTAAAATTCAACGCTAAAGGATCTTGATATTCTTTTATGATTTTAACCACCATTAGAAAATTTAGAAGAATATGAATGTCTGACTAATCTCAGATGTACTTTATTTTCACTTGACATGATTCTAGATAGCCTTGGGAAACTTAAATTGAACTATGTATTCAATCGTACCAGGTATGATAATTTGATCGCACTATTCAGATCATATACATTCAATGTCACATAATAATACTTAATTCTAATATAAACAGTTTTTATTGGTGCACAAGTCATGAGTATGGACTGTGGAGATACCCTTTTCTATGGATCAAGTATCAATCTACAAGCTAGATCCACGGTCAAATGAGGTAGGTGCTTGATATGACAATGGAGCTGATGTGAAACGGTGTGCGCGTGCCATGTAGGAAACCAGTGATATAATCAAACTCGCTACATTTCACAAAATAGAAAGATCTTCGATAAAAAAATAATTCAAAACTAACAATGTTGCAAATGAATTTAAATAAGATCACAAGCGTAGCTTTGCACATTTCTAATCTCAATCGAATTAACAATACCTATATTATGCAAGATAAGTTCTAAAGTCAATATCAAAACTAAGCAATCACAAGTTACAGATTCACACATCTCGCGATATAGTGGATAACATGGAATAAAAATAATACTTTAGAAATAATTTAACTGATGTGTAATCCAACTAATAATCTGAGCATTGAAGAAGAAACTTTACCGACTGAGAAGCTCATTTCAGGTAACCGTGTTGATCTTGAATTGTAGAATTTGTGAATGGTTGATTCTCTATTCTGTTGATCCACAATTACTCAGTTGGCTGATTTGTTACTGTTGTGATGATGTTATTTATGCTGTTGTTGCTGCGCTTCTATTGTCACTTCTGTTGTCGCTTCAACTATGTTGATGTGCTGTTGCTACATCTGTTGCGCTACTACTGTTGCTCTGGTGCTGCGCTGCTACTGCTGTAGTGCTGTTGCTTCTGTTGTTGATGTTGTTGCTTGTTGGAAGGGGAGGATTAGGGGAGGGACTATTCATAGAGAAGTAGGGAACTTCTTTGATATCATCAGTTCATTCCAGAGAGAAAAGCGGGGAGAGGAGAGAGATGCAGGCAAAGAGAAGTCAAAAGGCCCTTGATTTCATATTCATTCATTCAATTCATTAGAGAAAGGAGAAAGAGAGTAGACATGAAGAAGATGCAAGCAAGGGAGTCGGGCCATTAAGTCTCAAATTGTTCATTCCTTAGTTTACCAAATACACAGGCTGGCCTATACAGGCATACGCTCATAACTACCCACTACCACACTCACAACTACCACCATCACACTCATAACTACCTACTACTACCACTACTTGGTACACATACACCTAGTACAAATACAAATACAATACAAATATCAAATACAACTGAAAATACAATAAAAATTAAAACTAAGATGTTCTCATCAATTCTCCTGAGATGGGAGAGAGCTCGACCCTGTCGAGTCAATTACAGAACTGTTCTATTACTGTTGTCAGTTTGTTTTCTTGTATTTCAGAATATTAGTCAAGTTGCACCATAAATTCATCATAAATTTTCCCTGCTGTATAGGATGAATATCTAAAAGTGGAGAAGTGAATGACTCTCAAAAATTGGCTCAGGGTAAGACTCATCAACCAGTGGGTTGATTGTGGATAATTAAAATCTTGTAAGCCACTTGATCTTCAATGTTAAAAATAGAATTGATGCCAAATCTATAACATAAGTATTGTAATTTAAATTCTTTTAAGATTTTGAATAAGTCTAGCACTACGGACATGCAAATCTTTAACAGTTTCCTGGGGAAACCATTTCGGACGAATCCGAACTATCGCAAAATTGTCAACACTAATAGTTTTAAATTCTTTCCGAATGTTAGATCATAACTTATAGTAAGCGTTACTTGTTCAAATATATCACTGATTTCTCATATGTAGAACTTGCATGTGTGTGACAAAATTATGGTTCAAAAACTCGGCTGAGTCAGAGAACCGGACGACCTTCCCGTTCTGAGACCGGTCCACGAGTCAAACTATTACATTGTTTTGCTTGACTCGGAGCCTAATTGGCCGAGTCACCCAAATCGAGACCGAGTCGTCCCTGAGTCAAGGTTGTCTCGAACGAGTTGACAGAGTCGAGGTCGAGTTGGCCACAAGTCGAAGCCGAGTCAAGCCAAAATTTCATATAATTAATTTTATATAATTTAAATTTTTATTAGAAAGGTAGAGCTAATCTTTATTTTGTGAAAAGAGTAGTTAATTTAAGTTTAATTAATGTCATATAATTTACTAAATTATGCATTTATTTTGTATTTTAATATATGCAATATCTTCATATTTAGTGTGCTAGGTGATATGTTTTGAACATGTTATACGTCAATTTTGATGTCTACATTCTTTTAAGATTTGTTGTGATTTTTTCAGAATTTTTTGAGCCCTTTATGTAGCGTTTCACGCATCTCGACCGAGTCAAGGCCGCGACGCCGCGACCGATGTGAAACGGTGCCCGTCGAGTTGGCGGCCGAGAGCGCAACTTTGAACCATGGGCAAAATACGATGCAGACTTAGATGTTTAGGCTTAAAATGCAGACTCGGAATGAAGTGCAGCAGAGAACTTAACTTAGTGCATATTATTGCTAAAAGAGTATTCCAAAAGATAGCTAGTGAACTTTGACTCTCTATTGAATTTTAAAGTTTTAGGCACTTGAATCATCGGATCAACAACATACACGACCTCAATCAAAAGATATTATCAGAGGTATGATCCTAAAGGTATGTGACAGTTTACCTATTTTAGCAATGAAGATGAAAGATATACAAATAGGTAAAGGCGGAGGAGATGCACCCTTAAATTTAATAGTAATGGAAGAGATTGATAATTTGTAAGGCGTCATATTCTCCCATAACTGCATCCTCAAAAAAATGGATATGAATCGATTATATATGATAACATCCTTGATCATACCCACATTTTTTGTCATGATATAGCTCCAGAACTTGTCTTCATAGAAATGAATGTTTATTGAGACAAAGCATTGTTGCTTGATCTCTAGTGATAACTTGTCAACTTGCCCTTTGAATTCAATGTGCAAGGTAGGATCCATCCTATAGTGTGGCAAGTCGGGAAGACTAGTTCCTGGGTTTAAATCAATAATGTGTTGAATATCACGTGTTGGTGGTAGTTTGCCCGGGAGGTCTTCATGAAAAACTTCAGCAATCTCCGTAATCACATGGATGAGTTTATGGGAAATCAGAGTATCGTCTTCAGGTGAGACATCAGTAAACTCCGTAGTCACAGAGGTGACTTCAACAAGTTATGTTATCACTGGGGTGGCCTCAGGAGGAATTGGATTACTGGACTCCTCAATGTCATCACCTGGATTTCATCGTCAGAGACAGTCTTCAGGTTCTTCCACGTGATAAATGAGTTCCTTAGAATCAAACTCTGATTCTGTTATAATAACTGATCAATAGCAACTCTGAATGGGCTCGGTATTGACAGTAAAGGAGGAAGGGATTGACGACCAGAGCAGACAACGACAGTAGGGGTTGGCAGTAAAGGAGGAAAGGGCTCTGAATTGTTACAAGTGGTTTCCTAACTTTGGCGACTTTGACTGGGCTTGGGCATATGACAGCAGCATGTCCATAATCTTGGCATTTGTTACACTGGACTGCAGGACGAAGTGCGAAGAAGTCCCTTTTAGTGTTTTGACCTTTAGCGTTACTTGTAACGCTTTTGACTTTAGTGTCCATCTTATATGTTGGTGTTTGTGTAATACCCTGATGTGAGTATTGATATGACGTGGACTTGAATGTTGGGACTCGGTGATCCTGGCTCCTAAATGTGTAACATAAATTGAGAGCATCAGAGTGTTGAACCAAAGTGTCAGCTTTTTTAGCTCAGTAATTCCATGAGTGCAACGATACTTTTGACTCAGATGAGCCTTCATGTCATGCCAAATTCCAATAGGGTATTCTCCTCTTAACTCACGAAGAGTCTCACGGGCAAACCATCATCGACTTGCTTGGCCAGTCAATTTCATGGCAACAAAACTAACTTTCTCAGCTTCAGACAATAGGTATCGTGTAAAGTACCTATCCATGCTTTGTAGCAAATCTAAAAAATTTGCGGACTAGAACGAGAATAATTCAGACAACCATCAAAGGTTGATACGTCCAATTGGATACTCTTCAAGTGTCGGCCAACATGATATGGTTCATCAAGGCTTTGGTATTGTTGGAACGAACCACGTTGTCCTTCACGTTCATGGAGGTGCACACGATAGTTCTCAGTCCTATGCAAAGACTATAAGGCATGCTTTGATTTGGGAAACATGTTATCTATGCACTTCATTGTAGCATCCCATTTTGCTAGGAGATCGGGATCCATTGACTCTTTTTTTCATGCAAAAGAAAGAAAAAGAAAAGAAAAAACAAATTTTTCTAAACAAATGACTAATTCTTTTAACCTAATGCAAGGTATTCCTATCTAAACCTTGTGCGCTGATACCAAACTGATGTGAAACGGTGCGTGCATGCCATGTAGAAAACCAGTGATATAACTAAACTCGCTACGTTTCACTACATAAAAAGATCTTCCGCAAGAAAATAATTCAAAACTAACAATGTTGCAAATGAATTTAAACAAGATCGCAAGCATAGCTTTGCACATTTCTAATCTCAATCAAATTAACAACAATACCTATATTATGCAGGGTAAGTTCTAAAGTCAATATCAAAGCTAAGCAATCACAAGTTACAGATTCACACATCTCATGCTATAGTGGATAGCATGAATAAAAATAATACTTTAGAGATGATTTAACTAATGCATAATCCAACCAATAATCTAAGCTTGAAGAAGAAACTTTACCGACTGAGAAGCTCGTTTTAGGTAACCGTGTTGATCTTGAATTGTTGAATTTGTGAATGATTGATTCTCTGTTCTGTTGATCCACAGTTACTCAGTTAGCTGATTTGTTGTTGTTATTGTTGCGATGTTGCTGTTGTTTATGTTGTCGTTGTTGCGCTTGTGCTGCTACTGTTGCGTTGCTACTGCTGCTCTGCTGCTGTGCTGCTACTGCTGCTTCTGTTGTTGCTGCTTGTTGGAAGGGGGAAGGTGAGGGGAGGGGACTATTCACAGAGAAGCAAGTAGGGAACTTTTTTGTTTTCATCGGTTCATTCCAGAAAGGGGAGAGAGGGGAGAGATGCAGGCAAAGAAAAGGCCCTTGATTTCATATTCATTCATTCAATTCATTAAAGAGAAGAGAAAGAGAGGAGACATGAAGAAGACGCAGGCAGGCCATTGAGTTTCAAATTGTTCATTCCTTAGTTTACTAAATACACGTGCTGGCCTATATAGGCATACACTCATAACTACCCACTACCACGCTCACTACCCACAATCACACTCATAACTACCCAATACTACCACTACTTGGTACACATACACCTAGTACAAATACAAAATACAATACAAATATCGAGTACATAAATACAGCTGAAAATACAATAAAAATTAAAACTAAGATGTTCTCATCAGGAGCTGTTCAGATCATATACATGCAAAGCCTTTAAATAACACTTAATCCTAAAATACACACACACACAAAATATTAGCTGCAAGTTCTGTCATGGTTCACTTATTCATTGTATTGAAATAGCTAGAAGCAAAATTAAGTATAAAGTCTATAGAAAGTTGATCAATTATATTTATAACTACAATTACTAAATAGGTGTGCTATGAAAGAATTTATCAACCATCATAAGGGATGAAACAATGTACATTGCGTAGTATGAACAGCAAATATTAACTAGAACAGTCAAACAATTTACTTCTGGATATAGCAAGAGAAGCTTCTGCCATACATAATAAGCATGTGTTTTTTTTTTTAAAAAGAAAATCACCTCAGCATTCTTTGTACCAAAAGTAACACAATGAGGATTGCCCATGCTAACACATGTTACATTCCATGTTAAGCCATCAACAATCAGTTCAGTTCGTATAGCTGCACCATTATTGTTTGCCGGGAGTTTCGTGGGAACGTCAAGTGCTGAAAGTACAGGCTGACCCATATCTACTTTTACCTGAAAAACAGCAAAAGTAAAGATTGGATACAATAAACTTTCAAAGTCAAGGAGAGCAAGGCCAATTTGGGCAAGAATGTGGAACCTATATTCATTGAACTGCAAAAAATTGTGAACAAGATCCACTTCAAAGATATATATAAATGATGGATATGGAGAACTCTCATTGCGAATTTGAAGATACTAAACTTCTCAAACATAAAATGTGGGTGCAAAAGGAGATCCCAGAGTCACAGCTAATCAGATAATGATCTACTTGGCCACTACTTGTGCATAACAGGATAACACAGCTATTGAGATTGGTGTCATGGATACTAGGTCATGAATAATGTAATAATTTCAAAATCCTCCACCTGCCCAGTTCCATAGCATCAACTGCAATACAACTTAACCTCATTATATCAAGAATCATTTTTATAATATTAATCATGGGTTGTATATTTACATGTTAGCAGATCTTAATTTTAAGTACAATTACTGGTATTTTTTATTTTTGTAACAACAATAAAAGTGGAAATTACAAAAATCTACATGTTCTACATTTTCAAGTAAATGTTTTTTTTAAAATTTTTGTGACAACAATAGAAGTGAAAATTACAAAAATCTACATGTTCTACATTTTCAAGTAAATGTTTTAACCTGTTTATAAATTATAACTTTATATTATATTAAGATTTGTTGAATTTTTAAATAAATTTGAACAATAACACTGTTTAAATGATGGAGCACTATATACTATAGATATCAACCTTCTTTCTAATTGAATATAAGACTTAATTTCTTGTTCCTCCTACTCTTTTCTAGTTGATTAACTCTGCAACTCCAGCCCTTTGTCAATAACCAAAAACATCTTTTAAGTCAATATAATCTTCTTTCTTGGTTGTTTGTGCAATGTTGGACAGTAAATAAATTCATACAGCTAACTTGAGAAGCCATATCGTAGCTATGCCCATTGAACTATATCTATCAATGGCTGGACTAAAGAATCATTCTCTGCCAATATGCCTCTTAAGGGCAACATGTGGTGTCAGATTTGAAGGTGATGGCCATGCAGAAATGCATACCATATTTCGTACTTTTCAGGCTGCTTGCAAATTTAAAACAACACTTAAAAAGTATTTCCGTCCTGAAAGTAGGTAGAAACTGCCCGTTTATTTATTATGAACATTCCCAATAAAAAAAAAATTGCACTAATAAGATAAGCCATTAAGTTTGTCTCCTTTTTTTGGGAAAATTCACCACTATAATCTAAGCATTGTCATCAAGTGGTCATGCCATCTGATCTTGCATATGACATGTGTAAACTGCTACCTTTTTTCAACAGACTTGAACTCACAGGTATTACAGTGTTATCACGTGTGATATTGTGTGCAAGTGCACATGCAATATAAGTAATGTGCATACTGCTATGTAAAACTATATAGAGGTATTTGGCATATCAGTCCATAGCCCATGAATGCCAATTCGACATGTAAAGCAGCAGCAGCAGCAAAGCCAGTATACCAAAAGTTTAGAAGGATTCTAAAGCTAACCTGAAAATTGGGGCATGGACTGCTCTACGTTGAAGCAATGGTAGTGCAACAAATGGATCACTTTGTTAGAAATGCGATAATATCAAAATACCTGACCTTTTCAAGAAAATAATTCACAAAAAAGGGAAGAACAAAAATATCAAAACTTTTTATTAAGATGAATTGTTGCAACAAGGACATGAGACAGGTTAAGTTTGGATCACAGTCATAACTCCACTCTTTTACCAAGTGTCGGAAGCTGGTTAACTTTTGCTTCTCTCAATCCTTTCTGTGGCATCAAATTAGATTTTTAAAAATCTATCATTGTCATTCATGTTTGATCTCCCATAAAGAAATATTCCACTTGATATATGAGAGAGAAGTAATGTTGATAACTTAAGTTCCATTTTATTTACAACATATATTATATACACTTTATTTAAATGGTGAGCATACCTTTCCATCGCTTTGGATCTCAGGAACAATTAAACCAGCACCAGTATGAATAGTAAAACTGTCAAAATAGAAAATTTTGCAAAGGTAAGCCTCAACCGATGATAAGTCTCGAACCGGAGGTAAGGCAACTTCATCCATGAAAGATGTTAAATAACATATAACAGTCAAAATGTAATCAGGCGCGCTAGAGGCCTAGTCTGCAGTTAGCAATTGCACCTTTGAGTCCCTTGAAGATTTTCAAGCTCAGCAATGAACCGAGCAAAGCAACGCACTCCATTACCGCACATCTGGAGACACATTGTAGACAAAGGAAGATCAAACATGCTATCATGCCAATGTGTAAATCCAGACACTAATATAAGATCATTCTTCTCGACACACTACATAAAAATTATTATAATACACACAGATTCACATAGGCATCATAATTCCAACTGACAGAACGTTGTATGATGTATCTATTCATCACACCTCAAATTGTTCAACAAAGATAGCTGATCTTTAACTCTTGCACGATGTGTGTGTGTGTAATTTCTTGTCCTGACAAATTACCTCAGGCTCACTGCCATCCGAATTAAAGATCCTCATGGTGTAATCAGTGCCATCAGTCCCCGGCATCGCGAAGATCACACCATCAGCACCCACCCCAAAATTGCGGTCGCACAGCTTCACGGCCTGCTCGGGCGTAACCCTAGGCTCCAGAGAGTCTCTATTATCAACCTAATTCTTCAAAATTAATCCCAGAACAACTCAATCAAACAACGCCGAACGCAAGTAGCGAAAGACTTAGAGTTCGATACCATGATGAAATCATTGCCGAGGCCGTGGTACTTGACGAAGTGGAGGAAGGAAGACGACTCCTTTCGATCCAAGAACGAGGGTTTGACAGATTTCTTGGGGGCTTCGACGCTCATCGAAGCGGCGGCGAGTCTAGGGCTAGGGTTTCGTGGGAAGCGAAGGGAAATGGGGGAGTACGAGAGATTGCGAGGGACGCGAGATTGAGAGATTGAGGAGAGAGAAGGGCGAGAGAGAGTGTGAGATATGTAGGCGGCCATTGATTCCAACCGCAGCCGCCGGGGAACCTGCAAGTTAAAATTTGGGCGACTGAGACGATGCTAGCGAAATGGATGAAAAGCTATTTCCTTTTATTTATTCTTTTTTCGTTTTAAAATAATGCATGACTTAAATGTTGAGTTTGGCCCGTCCGATCGGTCTAGCTAAATGACAGCCGTAGATGATCGTCCTCTTGGACTTTGCGGGGCATTTCCAAGGGACGGCGGCGCGGCATGTGCAGTTATGGGCATGTTTGGTTAAAGGTGGAATTAAGACAGTGAAGAAGTGAGGAAGTGAAAATAATTATCTTCGGAACTTGGGAATTGGTTAATAAGTTTTTTGGTATTTGAATGTTGTTGGAAAGTGTGATTTGAAAAATGTTTTGTCTTTTTCAGTATTTGAATGGTAATATGAAAGTGAAAGTGGAAAAGTTGACCACAAAGTTGATCGCAAAATATTATTAAAATAAAAATTAATTAAGAAAATAAAAAAATGGATTGTAATTAGAATGCAAGTGAGATTTACATGATTAAAAAATTAACTATTTTGTGTTACAACTTATTAAAATGAAATTTACATGACCACAAAATTAACTGCAGCGTTCTGAAAATGAGTAAATTGTTGTGTAAAAAAAGAAAAGAAAAAAGGGTTTTCTTATTTTTCCTTTACTGGTGTTTAGATAGACAGGGAAGTGAGCAATTATACTTCCCCATTTCCTTACTTCTGCTCACTTCCTTGCAACCAAACACCCCCTATACAATTGTGCCCCCTCCAATACGATTAATAGCATGTCCCCCCCACTAATTATAGATGGTTAACGCTTCGGAATAGGAAAAGGAAAAAGCAAAAAAGAAATGGAGACATTTTATTTTTATTTTTTTCAAGAACTTAGGATGGAGCTAATCAAGAAAAAAAAACTATAATAGTATACTGTCGTTGTTGGTGAAAAACAGAAGAGAAGGAGGGGGTAGAGGAAGAAAAAAAGGAGAAGAAGGAAGAGGAAGCTGGGAGAGAAAGGAGGAGGAGGAGAAAGGAGCCGACGCTGCTCACTCTCTCTCGCAGATGAAGACGGACGGACGGACAAAGTTTCTATATAAGTCACGGGAGAAAACCTCCCTTCGGTCGATTTTGATTAATATTTATAAAAATAATATAACCTAATACATCTTAAAATCATTCCAGAAAAATCAAAACTCCCAAGTCCAAAAGACACTTAACCAAGTAAGAGCAAAAACCAAAAAAAAAAAAAAAAAAAAAAAGCTAGAAGTAGAGAGGCCACAAACTAATCTCTGGAAAGAGGAACTCCTATTCAATAAATATCACCCGGGCCAAATGAACTAGAAGAAGAGAGGCCATCTACTCCATCACCACAAATTGTAGCGGCATCGAGGCATCATAGGCAGCATAATCGGGGTGAACAATGAGAATAGTATCAAAATGATGAACAGGGTGTACTGTTGCAAAAGAAACACCATCACCAGCTACAAAAGTTCCAATTGTAGAGGAATCAACAGCGAAAGAACCTCCAGCTCCACAACCAGCAACTATAGAAGAACTGCCAGCGGGGAAACACATCCTTTCCTTTTGCTAGCATAATTAAGATTAGAGGAGTCCACCTTGAACTGACAAATTGTTTGCCCAAAAATTAACAAAGTAAATAATAGAATCAAGAAAGTTAATAGTAGAAATCACCTTCTGGTTAAAAATTCTATTACTTCACTCAACTCAAATAACCCATATAAGAGCCGTCATAAGCATGAGCCAAAGAACTCTATTCTGCGAACTCTTTTCTTTCTCTAAACTATCCACCATGATTTCAGAGAACCAAGTTTATCTTTAAAAGAAAAACAATCTTTACAAAAATCCAATATATGTGTGGTGGTGATTTTTCGTCACAAGTGGTTGGACGGTCGATCTTCATCACAAGTGAGAGATGAAGTGAGGTAATGCATGTAAATAAAGCACAATACAGAAAAAAGACAAACACAGGATTTTATGTGAAAACTCTTGATCGGGATAAATCAAGGGAAGGAGGAGAAATTTCACTATAATTCTCAAGTTACAGGTGTTTGGTCGGAAAATTTTCAATTGCAAAGTTCTTTGAGTGGATGAAAGATTACAATAGAACAATTGCAATTATAAAAGAGAGAAGAATTTGAGTGAATCTCCTCTTTGCTTAAACTCAGGTTCTTCGTGTAGCGGTGGAGAGTGAATTTTGTTCTCCGTTGACGAATCGAATCAGAAGCTTCTCTTTGAATCTTCTTATTGTTGTCAAAGAGATGAAAAGGAACTCTACTTGAACGTAACAAGTTTTAGAGTTTTTTCTCTAGAATTATCTCTGTCTCTCTCTCTCTCTCTCTCTCTCCTCACTTCTTTATATGTCTTGAAGGTACGAAAATTAAGAATCTGAACTAAGAAAATGAGTAGTGAATGTGTTTTTTCCTATCCTTTTCTTGCTATTTGGAAGCTAGAGATATCCCCTTTCTCCGTATCTTTCATAACTATTTATAAGAGCTCTCAAGGGCGTAATTGTCCCCTATGAACCCTCTATAATAAGGATTTACGTCTAAGTGGGTGATAAATTGACCAAGTAATGGCTGTCAGATTCAACAAAAATGCAAGGATTTGCACTGGACGCGGACTTCATTTTTTTGTTGAGACGCGGAGCTCACAGGCTCACGTCTGTGTTGGAACGCAAAGCTCGTAGGCTCGTGTTGAAGTCGAAACGCAGAGCTCACAGGCTCGCATTGAAATTGAGACACAATGCAACACAAGCTCGCATTTGAATCACGATCATCGCGTTTGGCATAGAACATGACCCTCACGTCGCGTTTGTTGGAGTATGACATCCGCTTTGATGTAGTGTCAAATTACACTTAGGGTTGAACGCGACCCTCGTGTCAACTTGAGGTCTGCGTTTGAGGCTTTATCTTCATTGATTTTTTAGACAACCTACAAAATTCCTCCAAAGTTTTCAAAACCCTATGGTTGACTAGAAAGGATTTCGGAATACTTTTGACTTTATGTTGATTTGAACTTCTGTGATTGAACTGGCAATCTTTTGAGATATTCTGAGCTCGATCTTGTCTGAATTTTTTTCTTCGTGAATATACCGTTGAACTGCTTGAAGCCTCCAATGAAGATCGTTGTAAGTGTTTAGATACGCAATCTATAACTTATCTAAGCTCTGGTTTGCTTATCGGTGTACTGTTGAACCACTTTAGCCGTCGACTTCTTTTGCCAATGTATTGTTAAACTGTTTAATAAAGTAAGCCTTCAATAAGCAAATCTGTTGCTTGAAGTTTGACTTGCTTGTTGGTGTACTGTTGAACCATCTTCTGACTTCTTTTGTCAGTGTATTATTAAACTGCTACAAAAGTTAGACCTCAGCCATCAAGTTTGTTGCGTCTGTTGAATGTAAATGCAATTTTTGTGTTTGAGAGAACATAACTCTCATGCGAGTTTTGTATTTGAGATGCGACTTTCGTGTTTGTAGCTTGTTTTGCTTTCGAATCATGTCTGTTTTGTTGAAAAATTAAACAGACTAAAGTAAAGAGTTTTAATTGTCAGAGATAACGGTTAACTTAGCAAGTAATGATTAGATAACTTAACTGGAGAAGTTGAATAGGAAAAGTATAGTTTTAACCAAAAATCTCATTTTCATTGAGAAAATCGAGAAGATTACTGTCAGAGGTGTGATGTTAACTTGACAATGAGATTTACAAGAAGTGTAATATTAACTTAGCAATCGAAGATGTGTAATATTAACCAAAGATCTCATTTACATTGAGAAAATCAAGAAGATTACTGTCAGATGTATGATGTTAACTTGATAAGGATTTGTTTACTACTAGAGGTATGGTGTTTAATATAACAGTAATTAATTTTGCGATTTGAGCAAGTTTGTTTAGAGATGTATTATTAACTTGACCGAGATTGATTTTGCGATTTGAGCAAGTTTGGTCAGATATGTAACGTTAACTTGACCTAATTAGTTTTGTGATTTGAACAAGTTTGATCAAAGGTGTAATGTTAACTTGAACAAAATTGGTTTAGCAATTTGAGCAATTCTGATCAGAGATGTAATGTTAACTTGAACGAAATTGGTGGACCTGTCATTCTATTGAAGAAACAAATAGAGTTTAATCTGTTGGGGATATATTGAAGTCTTACAGTCAGAGGTATAATGTTACATGACAAGTTCGATCTGTAATAATTCGCTGGGGAAATAAATACAGTTTTTTATGGTTATACCATTCCATGAGAGGGAATTAGTAAGGGATTTTAGTGGGATTGGTGGGATCAGATCCCTTAGGATTTTTAGCAAACCCTCAGTTATCAACAGATTTGGTTTGCCTTTATTAATTACCGTTTGATTTGGGCTAGCCATACTATTCCCCTTAGCATGATGAGTTGTCGAGGATTTTTGTTGGGCTTAAAAGCCAACTTTTCCCTCCATCCTTAGTCATCGGAGGCGTTAGATTGTTCTTACTACTTTAAGTAATGTGGTATACTTTCTAGGTTCTCGCTCCACAGATAACTTCTAAAATCTTGCTGGAGATTAAAGAAGTAAGTACAGACTCTATGGAGAGTATATCAGGAGATTAATATTCCTTATGGAATTCTTTCTGATCTTAAGTCAGTCACCACTTTTTGATATGAATGTGGAAACACTGAAAAGGCTCTGTAAAGACGCATTGTGAACTTTCTTTAATGAGTTCGGCTTGATAAATCATCAGATAAACTCATTTCATCCACCATACAAACCGATCGATCGTCACATCTTGACATGAATATGGAAACACTAGAAAAGTTCTATAAAGATGCATCAAGAGCCTTATTCAATGAGTTCGGCTTGATAAGTCGTCAGATAAACTCATTCATTAGTTCATCTGACTATTTGGATGCTCTGTCATTGAATCGAGGTTTGGTTGATCGAACAAGAGAAGGGAGACATGCCACCATTACATATGGAAAAGTCAGGCTAGATAAGCCATCCTTTTGGACTGAGAGGAATGACCAGGAAGAAGAGTGCCAAAACTGTTGCATAGGCAGGTTTGACTTCAAAATATGACTTATTTTTCTAAATTGAAGGTGGATGCAGGTCTATGTACTAGAGAAGAGTGACAAGGCTAAAACCGATGGTTTACCTTCGTCATGTCTTCGATTTGACATCATGCATCACTATCTCCCGATGTTCGGTTGGCTCGATCTCAGCAATAAAGAAGAGTCCAAAATTTTGATTGAAACTTGAACGAGAGAATAAATATGTACAAAAGAATTAGAAGGTTAGATTCTTCTCGTTATTCAATTCTATCCGCTACAGTAAGGGCCAGAGTGGGTCGTGTTCCACTGGGAGGGAGGCGATGGAAGCGTTGTCAGCACGGTATATCTGTAGTCAAGACTTAGAAGAAAGGGTGGTTGTAATTTGAAATAAGAAAGTAGATCTAATCAAGAGGGAGAGTCTAGGTTGCTAATCTACCTTCATGACTAGTCTCGATGTAGGGGTTGTATCCTTTTAAACTAATGAAACATTCATCCAAGTTGTTAACCTAAGTAAGAAGAGTAAGATGTTCAACTTAACTTGTCTGCACTATGCCAAGCCAAACCCTAATTTTACCCTAAGCCAAAGCCAATCCCTAATCATTAAACTATGCCAATCATACCCCTAAACTTAATCTAAAGCCAAACCCTACTCTAATCCAAAGCCAAACCCTAATTATCTAAATCATTAAGTTGGGCTATCATCACTAAACTTCAAATGATTAATCTAACTCTAGATTGCAAATCCGTTAGACTAATCAACTAACCCTAGATCTAACTCTAGTCGATTTAGTGATTAGCTACCCTAGAATTATTCTACCCTAGCATCCTTAGTTACCCTAGAATTATTCTAGCCTAGCATCCTTTTTGTTTTATCCATCTTTTTATTTTAAGATCTTTAAAGAAAAGAAAAGGAAGGAAGAAAGATTAAAGACAATACCAAAAACCAAACCAAGAACAAAGAAATAAAAAGGTAGACTTGAAATTAAAAGAACAAGAATAAGAACATAAAAAAAGATAACCTTTATTAATGCAATCCTTGGGTATAATCTCCTTCTCCTTCCTCCTTACAATAGCCAAGCCAAAGCCAACAACAATTACAAAGAACAGAACTCAAAAGAGGCTAAACTAATCTAATAAAAAACCCTAAATCCTCAACCCTAACCTTATTCTTCTTCTCTCTGGATGAGGTGCTCTGTACGTACTGTAGGGGGTCCTTTTTATAGAAGATTTGGGCCGAAGTCTTCAAGATAAAGTAGACCTCCTTCAGGCTTCCTGCAATCTTGTGGCCATCTGCCACGCGCTTAAGTGCGTGACCTCCTTTCGTCCGTTCATCTGGGCGCCTCCTCTTGGATTCTGCATTCTGATCCTCGATCTTGAGAATTCGGGATAACTTGGGAAGTAAGTTATCAAAAATTCGAATTTGAAAAGGATTTAGCCCGTTTATTTTTATCTTCAAGTCTTTCTCCCCTTAGATTTGAATAGCAATTAGGAGTCCTACTTTATCCTTCCTCCTCCTCCCCTAGATTTGAATAGCAATTAGGAGTCCTACTTTATCCTTCCTCCTCCTCTCCTAGATTTTAAATTAATAATTTAAAATTCAAGTTTAGATTAGGTTAGATAAGATAGAAGCTTCTAAATTACTAAAATAAATCATGCATGTAGGCTTTTGGGCTTTTTGGGCTTTTGAGCTTCAATTGGGCTTCATTTATTTATTCTTTAATTACTCAAAGTCTGCACAACACTAAACAATAAAACGTTACGTAGCAGTGCTTTATAAAAGAATAAGTAGGAAAATATGATGATAAATATGTACTTTTGACTACCTATCAAATGACAAGGCTAAAATCAACATTTTGCCTTTGTCATTTGCATTGTTATCTCCCGCCGTTCGATCGGCTTAATCTCAGCAATAGAGAAGAGTGACAAGGCTAATACTGACTATTTTTCTTTGTCATTTCTTCAATATTGACATCATTCATCGTTAGCTCCCAATGTTCGATCGACTCGACTCCGAGGGGATGTGATGGTCAAATGAATTTGACTTAATGATCAGAGATGTAGTGTTGAAATTGATCAGGGATAATACTTCTTTAAATATTTGCCACTGATGGGCATCGTGAGCGTATCTCCGTTTGGATTTGTAAGACGATAAGCTTCATTTGAGTAGACTGGCTCTACAACAAACGGTTTTTTCATTTGGGGTTGAATTTTTCTTTCATCTTATGCGTCATGATCATGGGTTGTTTGACAGCTAATACAAGGCCACCTTTTTTGAAAATCCGCTCATTGACTTTCTTATTGAAGTCTCTGAAAATTCGTGCTTGATAGAGCTCGATCCGTTGTTGAGCTTGCCGGTATTTGTCATCTAAAGTTTCTAACTCCTAAAGGCGCGGTCGATGCTTCTCCTCGTTCGTCATCTCTGTTGCCAAAGCAACTTGTAGAGATGGAATTTGAATTTTCAATGGGAATACAACCTTGCATCCGTACACCAAGGAAAGTGGTGTAGCCTTCGTCGGGGTTCTTACCGTCGTGTGGTAGAACCAAAGGCATTCACCAAACTTCTCATCCCAGTCGTGTCGACCTTTTGAGACGAATTTTTTGAGAAGCTTCTCAATAGTCTTGTTGAAAGCTTCTACAAGATCGTTGGCAGCTGGATAATATACCGTTGAAGACACACTTTGGATTCTGAACTTATTGCAGAATCTCTGGAATGCTTAGCTGATGAGTTGAGGCCTGTTATCGTAGATGATTCATCGAGGCACGCTGAAGCGGTATACTACGTGATGCTTGAAAAGTTGATTATGTCTGATATTTTTACTTCCTTCAGAGGGATAACCTCTGCCCATTTGGAGAAGTAATCAATTATGGCCAAGATGAACCAATGTCCTTTAGATGTTAGGGGCTTATGGGTCCAATGACGTCCATTCCCCATATCTCATGTCACGAAGAAGACATTAGATGAAGATGACTTGGTGCTTGATGGATAAAGTCACCATGGATCTAACAGGCGTGACACCGCTTGGTGTAGCGATGGCGTCAGGAATCATCTTCGGCCAATAATAGCCGAGTCTTCGAAGTATGTCTCCAAGCTTCGGTCTGTGTTGATGAACTCCACACATACCATCGTGAGCTTCCCAGAGTGCTTTATGTGCCTCTTTGTGTGAAAGGCAGTGGAATAGAAATCTATCAAATGATCAGCTGTACAATGTTCATATGATCGCATTATTATAGAATCAAGGAGCTTTCCTTTTGATTGCAACTGCCTCTTTGGATCATCAGGCAGTATACCGTATAAGACGAGGTCAACGAATGGGAATCGTCAATCCCTGAGTTTTGGACCTATTAAAGTCTCAAGAACCTCTTTAACTTGAAGATCTCCTTTTTGAGTCTGACTGCCTTCAAAGGTGAATTTTGGGCAGTAAAAGTCACGACTGTGGACAAGTACTTTCTTCGTAGCTCCGGCTGGAAGAGCCAATGAAGCGGTGAGGGATGCCAATGCATCTGTATGTGCATTCTGTTAGCGTGGTACATTGTTGGTGTAGAAGCTTTTGAACTTTTCAGTCATGTTGAGGTTGCGTTGTGATATGGCATCAGTCTTCATGTAGGACTTCGTAATCCTCGCCAACCTGGTTAAAGATGAGTTTTGAATCACCGTATGATTCAAGATGCTTGACGCCGATCTCTTCGGCAAGTTGCATTCCTATCAACAAAGCAATTTATTCTGCCACATTGTTGGAGTACGACTCAGTTAATGAAACTGCAAGGGGAATCACGTAGTCCTGTGGAGATACAAGTACTACCCCCAATTCGGCTACGATACTGCCTCTCGGACCCGTTCTTGACGCATCGTCTAAGAATAGTTGCCATACATGCTCTTTTCAGGAATGCGTGCGTCAAACAAACTTTCGCGATTTCATCTGGGAGATCATCATAAAGTTTGGAGGATCCTGGAACTGGACGATTGGCTAGGAAATCTTCCACGGTTTGGCCTTTCACTACCATTTGTGGAATAAATTGCCATCTCATATTGGGAGAGCAAAATAGCACACTTCACTAATATGTAGTTCAACGAACATGGCCTTGTTATGAGCAATCACAGAGGATTAACTCTAGAGATCACGTGAATACGTTGGCCTACTATCTGGATGGCAAAAACTAGGGCTAGGCATTCCTTTTCGAGCGGATTCTACCGGTGTTCAGCTCTTGTAACACCCCATTCCCAGCATATGTACTTTGATACGTGTTCTGATTTTTTGACCATATTCTTTCAATTTTCCCCCGTATTTATTTTTGTTTTATGATTATTTATATCATCGTTTGGTATTTGATCCGGATTCCTAGATTCAGAAGCAATTTGAGTCTGAACCAGAGACCCGATCCTAGTGTACTGATCAATTTAGTCTTTTCAGTAGTTAAATTTAACCGATTTCAATTTCAAATATCGTTTTTCAATATTTTAGATTTTTTCATGATTTTCTAAAATTTTTCTGAATTATTCTGCAAAATCTTCGAAATCGGTGTCCACCGGTGTTGCTGGTCGATTCTAGGATTCTAAATTTACAAGATGAATTGAATTTTTAAAATCCACTTTTACATTATTTCTTAGAATCATATTTTTTGTTTTAGTGCATTTTTGGAGATTTTTCTGAATTTATCAAAACTCGACCGGATTTGGTGTCGGCCGGTATCACCGGTTGATTTTAGAATCTTTTTTAATTTGAAAATGGGATTGAATTTCTGAAAATTGATTTTATATTGTTCCTCATAGCGATGTTTTCTACCTCTGGGTATTTGAGGATTTTTTTTGTATTTCTCAAATTTTGTCACATTATATTAATTTAATATTTTAATTTGAGTTTTTCCACTCTTGGGCTTGACGCGTGGCACATCCCCACCCACAAAATATCTCTCCTATAAATATCTCTTTCTCTCTCCCCTTTCTCATTCTTTCATTTTTCTCTCTTCTATTTTTCCCTCTCTCTTCCTCTCTCCCTCTCTCTTCTCCCTTCTCCCACTCGGCCGACCGCCGCCCTGGGCTGTCGCCGCTGCGCTGCCCGCCTCGTCGGTGACCTCACCAGCCTCCCAGCGTCGCCGATCTTCCCTATGGCCGATCCCCCCCTCTCTCTTCCTTTCTCTCTTCTCCTCTCCCCCAGATCTGTCGTCGCCACCGCCCAGATCGGCCGCCGCCAACCTCTAGCGACCTATGACATTTACCGTCGACCACGTCGACCTCCTCTCCTCTCTCTTCTTCTTCTTCTTATTCTTCTTTCTCTTTTCTTTCTTCTTTCTTTCCCTCATCCCTCTCCTTCTCCCTAGTTGTGGCTGCGGCGGCCAGAGCCGTCGCTGACCACCTAGCCGCCGCTAGCCGACCAATCTTCTCTTTCCCCCTCTTCTCTCTCACTCGTGATCTCTCTCTTTCCCTCCTTTATCTTTCCTCTCTTTCTCTCTTTTCTTTCTTTCTCTCTCTCCTCCCTCAACCTATCTCTCCTCTGTGGGCCGCTGCCGGCCACCACTTAGTCGGTCACTCCCCCTCTCCCATTTCTCTCTTTCTCAGTTTCTCTCTTTCTCCTACAAACTCGCTATCTTCTTTCTTCCTCTAGCTCTCTCTTTTTTCTCTCTCTAGCTCTCTCTATAGCATGCTCTCTCTACTAGTGATGGTGGTTGTGTCATACCGTGCACGTGTTTCTGGTATTTCGAGGATTTCAAGGTGTTTTCAGAAGATTTAGGTAAGTGTTCTCGCCTTTTTTATCTGGGTACCCCGCTTCGACGAGTATTATTGTATTTTCTAAAATGTGTAATGAAATCTGTATTGTAGACTTGTGTAAATGTACCGGTCCAGTGTATTGTATCAGTGTGGGTGTGTATTATAAATCACCTAGAGGTGGTGTATAGGTGATGGCTAAGGTTTAATGGCTAATAATGCAGAATTAAAACTTAGTCTAGCAATCCAAACAAATAACAATTTACAACTCAAATAGTAACTTGTACAATAGAAATTTACAATAAAAGAAGAGCAATTATAGCATGCAAATAGAGAGAGTGAGTTAAAGAGATAAGGAAGAGAGAGTAAGCAATCGCAAATACACGAGGATTGTTTCGAGGTTTGAGCTACTTGCTTTACGTCCCTACCTTCACCGCGGGAAGGGTTTCCACTATAGTTTGATCCCGCCAGATCACCACTCTATACATTCCCACAAAAATGAACCGGACCTGCAAGTCCTCTCACTTGGTGTCTTTTACACCTTAAGAATGTCGAACTCGCAAGCTCGAATGAGGCCTCAGCCTCTACAACTCTTCTCAACAACAATAAAGAAGATGACCTTACTAAGTCACCAAAATAGCTCACAAAGGCAATCCTATAACCAAGAGTAAATTTTTAACTCTGAGATTTGTGGTTAGAAAAGCTTATAATCAGTGGAATGTGAAAATATAAACAAGAGAGAATGAAAAAGGATTTGAGGTGAAGATCTCTCTCTTTTTGAAAATTTTCTCTTTGGAAATTTGAATCTAAAGGATTTAAAGTGTTATCTCTTGATTCAATTTGTTTTTCTTAGTTATGACTAATAGTCAATAGGGTTTCTTTATATAGGTATTCAAAAATACAGAGAGAAACCAATATAGTTATGTTTTATTAGTCACTAAACAATTTCTTAATAATATAGCAGTTATAGGCAAAGTCTGCTAAAAGCAGATAGGTCGGTCGATAGGGCACCCTGTCGACCACCAATGGTCATATATTTGGCTGTTAGGGATATCGGTCAACTGGTCGATGACTAATCTCAACCGAGAGCAAAGTGCTTACAGTCAGTCGACAGCCCGATCGACCGAAATGTACAATGGATTCCTGTGCACTTGGTCGACCGTCGGTCGACCGACTCAAGGCAAAAATCCAGTTTTGGAAAACATGAAATTCTGTTTTATATTTTATGATATATTTTTCACTAAAAAGGATATGCAATATATTTCATGGTATTTTGTAAGTCTAAAACTGTAAGATCAAAGATCAAACAAAAAATATAAGATAGGAGAAATGTTTTAGAAAAAATAAATCTCTTTAATAAAACATGAAATATTTTCAAAACGAAAATCATTTTGCAAACTTTTGAAATCAATTCAACAATTTGTAAAACAAAAAATCCAAATGATGTTTTTATTGTGTGTGTGTGAGAGACATATGAGCTAATGAATTTACCACTTCTTGGTTTTGACAAACTAAATTCTTACAAAAAGGAATAAAGAAATTTTTTTTCTTTGCCAAATAGTAGTCCCTTGAGCTTGTCTCTTTGAAATGATTTTCAACTTTAATATTGATAGCTTAGCTCTGGGATCATCATCTTGAATGCTTCATAAACTTGTGAGTCTTTGTGCTGAAGCTAAATCTTATCATGAAATCAGTCTTTTACCTGAAACTTATATAGATATAAATATTAGATTAAATAACTTCATGAGATTATCATCATCAAAACTAGGGCAAGGGACCTTTGGACCAACAATCTCTCCCTTTTTGATGATGATAAAATACATGGAGTTATTTTAAATAAAATTGGAAGAGGCTTCAAATGAAGCTCCCCCTAAACATGTGCATACATAATGAATGTGATATGTAATTATCAAAAAACTGAAATATGATATACAATATGTGACACAATCATCAATTAAAGCATAAGAATGTGATATTCAATATAAAAGCTCTATGCAAAACATTTATGCATAACAAGATATGATAGATAAAAGCATAGACATAAATGTATTCCCCCATCCATCCATAACCACCAACCTCCATAAAAAGGGTAAATATAAAAAAATAGAAGTTTTCAATACCAATGTAACCATACCAATGTAACTAAAGATACGAAACAAAGATACCAAATGTGTTAGCTAATAATTGTCACAAAACAGGTGTCAACATAAGAAAATATATAGTCTAAAAATATACAGTATCAATACAAAATAGATGTCCAAAATAGATAGATGTCCATTTCAAAATAACTCAACTCTACTACATACTTCTCTCTCTTTTCTGTCATACATCAAAAAATAAGGAGGAGTCAAGTATCTTCTCTTCATCCATATCTTCTTCAGGTTCAACGACTGTTTGATATGACATAGAAGCATCTCAAGGGGCCATCCACGGATCAAACAGTTACCAGTCGGAGGAAGAGGACGTCCATAAGCATCTGAAACAGGTACATGCCAATCGTTCCTAGAGAAATGATAGTCCTCATAACACTGAAAGTATCTGATAGAAAAGCACACATAGGCCATGTCGTTCTGTTGCTCTTTTGCTTGGCTTCCTGGTTTGCGAGAATCTTCTCTGTGAAAGAAGTGATGTGTAGGAAGAGGTCACTCAGCTGGGTCATCATACCGGCATAAGGATCGGCAGCTAAAGAGGAGGACCCAGGGACAAAATATTGGACAGGGTGTGAGGAAGGATAGGAAGAAGCCTGAACACGAGCACCAACATGCATCCTCTTCAAGAAGGTGCTATTAATGTCAACAGAGGGGTTTATACCTCTCTCATTAGATAGATTAATTTTGAAATGTTTAAAGAGATGGGTAAGGATCATCCCGTATGGAAGATTCTTAGTGGGAATCATTAAATGGTCAGATAACATGAAATCGATGATAAGACGAGGGATATTGACTCTAATGCCTTGCAAAAGGCAAAAGATGAGCAAGAGGGCACAAAATCAAGCATGACTATATTTCCCTGTTTTAGGCAGGATATTATGGAAAACGATCTTAGCCAGGACTTGAGCTGAAGCGTGTAGCGCTTCACCTTCTCATTCCTTACTAAGGTTGGGTTATCATCATTATATAATAGCTAGAGGCGGTGAGAGCACTCTCACCATCAGGATACTCAAAATCATGAAGATCAAAATAGAAGATTTTTACACCATCACAAGAAAGTTTAAAAATCCAAGTAAAATGTTCAAGAGAAATGTTGATATCCACATCCTTGACATGAGTTTTGACATGATTGTTAATAAAAATGAGGTTAGAATAGAAGTATTAGACCAAATCGGGATAAACTTATTCCTTAGTAGTCACAAAATGATCTAACGAACTAGTTTTGAGAATAGAAGTAAGATCCAAGTGATCAAAATTGGTTAGAACAACAAACTGACCAGAGATGACATGTTTATTACAGATAATAGAGTGTTTATATATGTCATTCTCAGAAACAAAAACATTCTTGGTTCTAGAAGAAGATTCAGCTTATTTAGATTTTTCAATTCTAGGATGTTTAGAAGACATGATGGGTGGACTAGACATAATGAAAGAATTTACAGAGAGTAATAGCATAAATCAGTACTAATTCACAGAAAAATTGAAGGAATAATTTACATAAAGAATGTAGAAAGATATATCTGAGAGACTTCTAAAAATTTCTTCTCCAATTAGGGTTTAAAGGGGTGCTAGAGATGAGATCTAGAAAGTATTAGGAGGAATTTGGGTGTATAATTGAGAAGGTAAGAAACTTGGGTTCTTAAATCAGCAACAGTATTTACACAGATACGACTATCGGTCGACCGCCCAGTCGACCGGCACAACCCGAGAGTTCTGGCTAACAGACTCTCAAAATGCCGGTCGACCGCCTGGTCGACCGGCACGAAGGGTAAGCCATATGACAGGCCTACCAGAGAGTTCAATGACTCAGTCGGTCGACCGCCCGGTCGACCAAGGCTGCTCCTCAAACAAAAACAGTTTTAAACAGATTGATTTTTATAAAAATATCTTTTAATGGTAATTTTTAAAATATTCTTTAAATAGAGATATTCATACAGGGATAATCCAAAATCCAAATATTTGATGAATTAATTTTGGCAAAAGTATTCTTAAAAATTTCATAAAACTCATATATTGATTTAATTCATAAATTAGGCTAATTAATAAGAAATGAAGCCGAATTCTCTTGATGGGCTTTGAACTTCTCCTCATACTTCCTCTAAATTATGAGTTGAGGTGGTCTTTACTTTTCTTATTTGAATTGCTTAATTATGAATTAAATGGGAAATAAATATATATACTTAATAATCTAAAAATATTTACTTAAAAAAAAGGCCGATATAGTTGAAAACACACCTAGAGGGGGGGTGAATAGGTGTAAGTGCTAATCTAGAAACTAAATGCGCTAAATGCGGAAGCTTAAAACTATTCTTGCAACACACTTAATACAACCAACAAGTGTAGCTGAATTCCCCGTGAAGGGCTCTGGACTAACTCCTCTTGATTCCCCTAAATATGGGTTGAGGTGCTATATGAAGCTCTTGTGGTTAAGTACAAGTGAGGCACACACAAGCAACCAAGCATATAATATGAATAGGCAATATGAATATATGCAAGGCACAACAAGCAATATGAATGATATGACAATATGAACAATGCTATGCACAAATAAATGAGAGAGAGAGAGAGTTAGAGAGACAATGGATCAAACGCTAAGACAAGATATGTTTCGAGGTTCGAGCCCCTAGCTCTACATCCCCGCCTACACCACCGTGTAGGATTTCCAATCCACTATCTCCCACCGAGGGAACCTTCACCGAGAAGGATTTATTACAACACTAGGAGTACCAAACTCCTCTCTCAAACACCGCCTCACAACCGAGGGGTAGGTCCGTAGCCAAACAAAAACCAACACCTCTACCGAAAAGGGTTACAACCAATCTCCACCTCTCACTAGAGGGAGCAAACCACAAGCCTCAACCTCTACCAAAGAGGGAGCAAACACCAACCCAATACAACAACCTCAACCTCTACCAAAGAGGGAGCAACTCAAGAAATCAAGGGTTTATAACAAGTGGTATGTCTCAACCACAAACCTCTTTCCTTTTTCCACAAACAAAGATCCTAAATAGAATAGGATAGAAGATAAGCTCAGGTGTGGAAAATAAAGTGTTTTGATCAAAGAAAATCTCTTGGGAAAATACCAAATTGATATGGAAATGAAGAACAAGAAACCAATTCCCAAAAAACTATTTTCTTTGAAATAAAACAAAACACTTAAAAACAAATAGATGAATATTTTTGGCACTTAAACTCTTTTGAAAACTTCTTTTAAACACCAAGAATAGAGAGAAATTTTAGCTCATGAAAACTTGGCCAAAATCCCAAAGGAATGGGTTTATATAGGCCAAAACAGAAACTAGCCGTTAGGCTGATCTGGCAGCCTGACAGGCTAGCGGTCGGCCGGCCCGGCCGACCGCCAACGGTCAGAAATGTGACCATTGGGGCAACCCGGTCGACCCAAATAAACAGAGAGCACTGCTCTCAGGTCCGGTCGGCCGCCCAGCCGACCGTCCCTGTGTCTGCCTAACGTGCACAGGCTTGTGCACGTCGGTCGACCCAAGGGTCGACCGGCCTCTGGTGCGGTCGACCCGTGCGGTCGGTCGACCTGGCCTGTCAGCCACTGTTCTGGGACAGAAACACATGTTAAAAATATTTTAGAAAATCTTTTATCTCTTTTAAAATTACCATAAAAATTGTTTTATCATTTTACTTTGATAAACACACTTGTGATAAAAATTTCAAGACATATATCAACGTATTCAATCATTTTTGTGTCTTGCAAGTTTTATCAAAAACCAACACTTGTATTTTTATCAAACTTGATTTTTCAATACATGAATAGGAAAGTCAAAATAAGTTTGTTTAAAAATTAAGCATGCATGTATAGAATGAAACAACTATACATATATCAATTAAACTTGTTTTGATCAACTATTCATGAAAACCAAAAACCAAACGTAAAACGTGTGTGTTATGTGCACTTGAGCATATCAACTATACTAAGCTTTACAAATGGATCTAAACACACTATCTAAATTATGGATACCTAAGTCTTCTTGATGATCTTCATCTTCAAGTAGACCCGATCCAAAACTCCATCCATGGGTTAGGCAAGGTGTGATCTTGAAGCTTGAGCCCTGGAATCACTAAGAAAAGCTTCTAAACTCCTTGTTGAAGCTAATCACCAACTAATATCTTAGTTAATGATCTGAAACTTAAACACCACAAGATTATTAGTAAACATAACTACATGAGTTAATCATCATCAAAACTAGAGTGGAAGGCCTTTGGGCCAACAATCTCCCCCTTTTTGATGATGACAAAACTCATGGAGTTATATATGCATGGATTAAAGTTAAGCTTCAAAGAAGCTCCCCCTTAACTCATGCATAAACAAATAAATAATAAATATGCAATGAATGGCAATGCATTATATCATGCATGAAAAACAATAAACCAAAACATGTTCTAGGCTCTAGATACCAATGAAATATTCACAATAAACGTATTCTAGATACCAATTAAAATCATAATATATGCAAAAACATAAGCATGCATATAAACTCAAAATCTTTCTCCCCCTTTTTGTCAATCATTAACAAAGGGGTAAAAACAAAATCAAAACATAAACAAATTCTTCTATCAACAAAATATGTTCTAGACACCAATGAAATGTGAAAGGTGCTCTAGATACCAATTAAATGAATAAAACTTTTCCCTTTTTTTTAAATAAATGCATACAAAGACATGCATATAAATCCAAATCCTTCTCCCCCTTTTTGTTCTATAACACAAATGATGTAAATAAGGGGTAAATAACAAATCATAAGATGTACACTCAATTAAGATACCAAATGAAACTTATATGTCAATGAAGTACATCTTGATACCAATTGAAAGTGAACATAAAACAATCAATAAGTGATATATGCGATATACATTCATGAAGAGGAAGACGTTAAGTTAACTTCCCTACACATATGCATTACATGAAGAAGGGATGATAAGCCCCAATTCACATAACACATATTATGTAATGCAAAAGGAGAGATGTGAAGCTCCCCCTATACACGTGTATCGCATAAGGAAGAGTTATCAAGCTCCTCAATATAAGATACACTCAACATGAATCTATATGTAGAAGAGATGTTAAGCTCTCCTTGCATATAGGCAACATAAATCAAAAACTTTGAATTTTTTCTTTAAACAAAATTTTTATTTTTGATATCAATTTAGAAATAATGATGAGATTTATTGATACCAATTTAAACTTTATATTCTACTATAAAGCAAGGGAGTGGAAATACAAATACCAATTGAAATAAGAAAATTGAATTTTCTCCCCCTTTATGAAATACAAACTAAAACAATGCGTAGGCTTGATACCAATTTAAAAGTAATCAATTGAAATAGGATAATCATTAAGGTTTTCAAGCTTAGCATAAACAAATATTTGTGCTCTAAGATATAGGAATATAGTAGGCACAAATAAAACATATATGTATGAAAAAAATAGATACCAATAGACATTGATACCATTGAAATGAAAGCATACATACATAAACACATATGAGTATACAAAAGAATCAAGATTGATACCAATTGAAAGAGTTCAATGATACCAATTGACATAACAATAAAAGCATGGTATAACTCATATCAAAATGAAGAATACGAACTAGTTAAAATGGAAATTTTGTTAACTAGTACGAAATCCTTCAAGCAAGGAATAAACTAAAAATTATTTTCATAAAATACATGTAAATCACATAACACTTAAAAACACTCAAATTCAATAAAGTCCATACATGCTCATGAAAACATACTCATGAGAAATATTTTAATAAAAGGTGAGTGTACAAGTAATGTGTGACATGGTATTATGAAATTTCCAATTAGGCTCAAAATTCCTTGAAACAATGAAAGTCATCAAAATTATTTAATCTTCAAGGTATATGTATGTCCTATACAAGCTAAAGTATACATACACATCCAAACACAACGAGTCCACAATAGATATATGCATTAAGGCACGTGGCTCAAAAAGGATGTATATGTATAATAATAATTTGGATAAAATAGACATATACATGAAGTTAAACAAATAAACACGAAATCAAGAAAAAACTAAATTTTCACCAAAACAAATTTCATTTCAAGGTATATGTATGAATTGTCAACACAATAAGTATACATATATATCCCTAAACACAATTGAGTCCATATATATGTAAGTTCACCTAGAGGGGGGGTGAATAGGTGATGGCTAATCTAATGGTCACTTAATGCCAAATAATGCGGAAGCTAAAAACAATTATGACCTAATAAAACTTTTACACTAAACACAACGTATAACACAAGAGTGTTGCTGAATTCCCCGTGAAGGGCTCTGGACAAACTCCTCTAGATTCCCCGTAAATAAGGGTTGAGGTGCCTCGATGGCTCTCTTGGTTGAATACAAGTGTTAGTCAACAAACCCAAGCAATATATCAATATGAGCACAAGGAATATATCATGCATATAAAGGTAAAGACAAGATAAGTAATGCAAGATATAAACAAGGAGATAGAGAGAGAGAAATGACAATCGCAAGCACAAAGGGTTTGTTTCGAGGTTCGAGCACCCTTGCTCTACATCCCCGCCTTCGACACACGAAGGATTTCCACTATGCAAGATCCCAATGGATCTCTCCTTGGTGCCACAACACCTACAAACTCTCGGACTCCCTAGCCCGTACACACACGCAAGCTCACTAGCTCGCCGAGGCCGCACCTCAAACCACCAAGTTCACACAAGAACTCTAAACCACCGCGAACACACTTGTCCGCCTCCTCAAAGAACAAAGAAGAAATCTCTTGGTGATCTAAAACACTTTGATCACCAATTACAAACTCTCACAACACAATCCTATGGATAGATAAGGCAATGGATAGCTCAAGTGATTGTGAGAAAGTAAGGATTGAATCTATAGTGAAAAACTCAAGAAATCACTTTTACACTCTTGATAAAACTTTCCTTTTGATTGGAAATATTTGCTCTCAAATATGTGGAGAAAACTCTTTTAATGGAGTGGGAAAAACTGGCTCAAAGCTCTCCTAAAATCTTGTTACAAAACAATGACAAAACCCCCAAATATATAGGCTGTCAAAAACTAGCCGTTGGGGTCTGTCAGACCTGTCGGTCGACCGCCCGGTCGACCCAAAAGAACAGAGAGCACTGCTCTCAGTTCCGGTCGACAGGATCGGCAGACCGGCCATCTGCCAGGTCAAGGCGTCCACGTCGTGCACGTCGGTCGACCCAGCCGGTCGACCGACTTCAGCCCTAGTCGACTTGGTCGGTCGACTTGGCTGAATCCTGAACAGAAAATCTGGGATTTAAACTAAGGCTTTTTGGTTCATATAAAATCCCATAAATACTTAGAAAATCTACAAAAATAGTTTTACCAACATACTTTGATAAACAAACATGCTTGCACAAAATCAAGGCATGTTATAAAAGATTTGGACTATTTTTGTAAGTTGGAAATATTGGCTCAATTGAAAACTTGTATTTTTCTAAAATTTGTTTTCCAAACTTCTTTATGATACAAAAACAAGATATTTTGAATTCATTAAAGCATAGTGTGTATGGATATGATCCACTACACAATTAAGATGAAATATCTATGTTTTTGGCATTAAGCTCTAAATATGATTTTGGATAAAAGATATGCATATAAGAAATTCCAAAAACCAAAAAGTATTTTTCCAAAATGAAAGTCTTTTCTAAATCTGAAAATTCTTTTATGAAAAGACAACTAAATCAAGAGTGTGTGTGTGATATATACTTGAGCAATCCACCAACTATTCTATCCTTTACATTTTTAACTAAAAATAAAAATCTTATACCTAGACACAAGTCTTGATCTTGAAGTCTTCCCTTGAAGTCTTCTCATCTTCTTGACTTGGTCCAAACACAATCCAACGAGCTCAACTTATGATGTGGTCTTGATGCATAGGCTCGTGAATCAACCGGTGCTAGCTCCAAAACTTGACTTTAAATCCTTTGTTGAAGCTCCACACCTACTAAGATCTTGATAACAAATCTGTCACTAATTAAACACAAGATTATTAATACTATAACTTCATAAGTTAATCATCATCAAAACTAGAGAGATGGGTCTTTGGGCCAACAATCTCCCCCTTTTTGATGATGACAAAACTCATGAAGTTATATATGCATGGATTAAAGTAAAGCTTCAAAGAAGCTCCCCCTTAACTCATACATAACAAATAAATAATAGATATGGCAATGAGGCACATGAATATGTATGTAAGTATGGAGATAAAACATGCAACAAGCATAAATCAAAATCTTTTTCTCCTATTTGCAATACAAAATATATATGCATAAACATAAGTCTTTATTCAAACATGCATATAAACTCAAATACTTCTCCCCCTTTTTGTCACTCATCAACAAAGGGTTCAAAGTAAAATCAAATCAAACAAATTTTTCTCCCCCTTTTTGTCAAAAACAAAGAGATCAAGAAAGGGTAATACAAATCAATCAATAAAGATTTATATGCGATATACATTCATGAAGAGGAAGACGCTAAGTTAACTTCCCTACACATATGCATTACATGAAGAAGGGATGACAAGCCCTAACTCATATAACACATATTATGTAATGCATAAGAGGAGATGTGAAGCTCCCCCTATACACGTATATCATATAAAGAAGAGTTGTCAAGCTCCTCAATTTATAATATACTCAACATGAATCTATATATAAGAGAGATGTTAAGCTCTCCTTGCATATAGAAAATACAAATCAAAAATTTTGAATTTTTCTTTATCAAAACAAAATTTTGAACTTTTCTCAAGAAACAAATTTTGAGATAACCATAATTTTTAATTTTGATACCAATAGAAAGTAGCAATTGAAAGTATGTGATATCAAATAATCATTGCAAAATCTTCAATTTTTCTTAAGTTAAAACATATTGAGATACTAATTGAAAGTAAAGTTTTAACCCAAGCTTAGCAAAATCATTGTGCTTTAAAAATGAATCTATCTTAACTCGAGCACAATTAAAAAATCATTTATATGTATATAAAAGATAATACCAATAGAAATTGATACTACTTGAATTTGAAAGCATACATACATATAATCAAAACATGAGTATATACAAAAAGAATAATCATATTGATACCAATTGAAATGATTCAATGATACCAATTGACATAAAGTAATATCAAGTGTATATCTCATAGAAGAATAAATAACTAGTTTAAATTAATTTTTGAAAAACTAGTTAAAGATCCTTCAAAAACATGAAATCATATGTTTTTCATGAATTATACTAAATACATAAAAGTTCAAGCACTCATAGTCCATAAAGCTCAAAATTATCTTGAAAAGTAAAAGATGAGTATTCAAAGGTTATGTAAATGGCGTTTTCATGAAAATAGACAATGAAACTCAATCAAACATGAATCTCATTTTTAGACAAGACATGAAATTTTTTTCATTAAAAACAAATCATGAAATTTTTATTTTTCATCTTAAAGTAAACTTCAAGGTATATGTATGATTTATCCAATCCTAATAATACACATACATATCCCAAATATAAAAGAGTCTACAAATAGTGTATGCATGAAAGCAAGAGACTCACGGGATATACATGTATATTTATTAGATTTGAATAAAAATAACATATACATGAAGTAAAATCATAAAATAGGCACAACAAGTGTAAATGGAAGAGTCATCAAAACTTAGACTATACATGTGCATAAAGTGGGTACAAATGAGCATGAAATGCAAATATATATAAATCAATTGCTCTCACTATTTGTACATGTATACATACAAGTTTTGATAAAAACTACATTTAAACTAGTATATACCGCATGAAGCACATAAAAACACAAAACATGAACATGCTATGAGTATGATATAAGTAAAATGCATGTACATAAAAAAAATGGGAGTTTAGAGATTGTTACCAACTCCAAAGCTCCAATCATGGTGGTTGTCCCACTAAAACCTCCTTGATAGCGATGCATCAATAAGTGTGTCCATCATATCCATTTGCATCCACCATCAAGGCACCAAGTCTCTCACGTCTTGAGAGATCCCTTACCTACATCAAAAACATGGGGTGGGGGTTTTGGTACCCATATTTTCTTGGGTCCTTTGAGGTTAGTCTTGTTGTAAGGCACCCAAGCATTTTTATTTTCAGCAAAATTAAAATAATGCAATTTGTCATAACAAAATTTTTCTAAATGGCCTTTGCGGCCACAATGTGTACATACGTACACCTTAGGATGCTTATGTGTAGGAGTGTGATCATGACGTGCAACATAAGCATATGCATGATGGGTATGATGTGCATGAACATGTGGAGTTTGTTTCTTAGAAAACATGGACTCTAATCTAGTGTGGTTGAATGCACAAGAGCTCAAAGTTAAACTCAAATTATTCATTTTATTTTTCAAATCTTTAATCTCATTAGTGGTGGCATGTAAAGCATGATGAGATAAAGAATCATTTTTCTTTTTCTTTTCGAAACAAAATCTTTTTCTTTTTCACAAATTTTTCTTTTTAAAGACTTATTTTCTTAAAAAATAACTTCCTTTTGAGTTTCCACCAAAATAATTTTATCTTTCAAAATAGTGTTTCCTTTACAAAGATCATTTAATTTGGACATTAAGGAAACATTCTCGTTATTCAAAACATCCTTTTCTTTTCTAAACATGCAATTTTAGTTTTAAAAGAATCGTTCTCTTTTCGCATGCAATCAAAATTCTTTTTAATTTTCTTATTATCTTTTTCTAAGCATGCAATGTTATCTCTAAAAGAATCATGTTCTTTATGCATGCAAGCAATGTTTTTAAGCATGTCATATTTTTCAAGCACAAGTTGACAAAAGGTAGTAAGCTCATCATATGACATGTCTTCATCATCTAACTCGGATTCGGTGTTTACCTCAAGGGGGTTATCCCCTTGGACCATATAGCACTTGTTGGAGGTGTTGCTTCCAACATCTGATTCGCTCCCCGCATAGTATTTATCTTTTTCGCCAAGGGAGATGAGGGTATTCCATACTACAAAAGCCGAATCAAAGTTAGAAACTCTAGATAAATAAACATCATTTAGGGTAGACTTTAAAGCATTAAGGGCTTTTGCATTAGCCTCAATATTCTTACCATATAAACAGTAATCATTATTAGTGATGGCAAGATAAACATGATAACCTAGGGCTTTGAGGTACAAAGACATCTTAACCTTCCAAATTTGGATGTTAAGAATGTCAAAGGTGGGTGGTGACATGAAGTCCATGGTGTGTGTACAAAATTATGATTAGCCTAAAATGAGGATCTTTAACTCTAGGTTGTAAGACCCAAATCAAGAGCACTAGCTCTGATACCAATTGTAAGTTCACCTAGAGGGGGGTGAATAGGTGATGGCTAATCTAATGGTCACTTAATGCCAAATAATGCGGAAGCTAAAAACAATTATGACTAATAAAACTTTTACACTAAACACAACGTATAACACAAGAGTGTTGCCGAATTCCCCGTGAAGGGCTCTGGACAAACTCCTCTAGATTCCCCATAAATAAGGGTTGAGGTGCCTCGATGGCTCTCTTGGTTGAATACAAGTGTTAGTCAACAAACCCAAGCAATATATCAATATGAGCACAAGGAATATATCATACATATAAAGGTAAAGACAAGATAAGTAATGCAAGATATAAACAAGGAGATAGAGAGAGAAATGGCAATCGCAAACACAAAGGGTTTGTTTCGAGGTTCGAGCACCCTTGCTCTACATCCCCGCCTTCGACACACGAAGGATTTCCACTATGCAAGATCCCAATGGATCTCTCCTTGGTGCCGCAACTCCTACAAACTCTTGGACTCCCTAGTCCGTACACACGCAAGCTCACTAGCTCACCGAGGCCGCACCTCAAACCACCGAGTTCACACAAGAACTCTAAACCACCGCGAACACACTTTTTCGCCTCCTCAAAGAACAAAGAAGAAATCTCTTGGTGATCTAAAACACTTTGATCACCAATTACAAACTCTCACAACACAATCCTATGGATAGATAAGGCAATGGATAGCTCAAGTGATTGTGAGAAAGTAAGGATTGAATCTATGGTGAAAAACTCAAGAAATCACTTTTACACTCTTGATAAAACTTTCCTTTTGATTGGAAATATTTGCTCTCAAATATGTGAAGAAAACTCTTTTAATGGAGTGGGAAAAACTGGCTCAAAGCTCTCCTAAAATCTTGTTACAAAACAATGACAAAACCCCCAAATATATAGGCTGTCAAAAACTAGCCATTGGGGTCTGTCAGACCTGTCGGTCGACCGCCCGGTCGACCGCCAACGGTCAAGAATCCGACCGTTGGAGCCTCCGATCGACCGCCCGGTCGACCCAAAAGAACAGAGAGCACTGCTCTCAGTTCCAGTCGACAGGGTCGGCAGACCGGCCATCTGCCAGGTCAAGGCGTGCACATCGTGCACGTCGGTCGACCCAGCCGGTCGACCGACTTCAGCCCTAGTCGACTTGGTCGGTCGACTAGTCGACTTGGCTGAAGCCTGGAACAGAAAATCTGGGATTTAAACTAAGGCTTTTTGGTTCATATAAAATCCCATAAATACTTAGAAAATCTACAAAAATAGTTTTACCAATATACTTTGATAATCAAACATGCTTGCACAAAATCAAGGCATGTTATAAAAGATTTGGACTATTTTTGTAAGTTGGAAATATTGGCTCAATTAAAAACTTGTATTTTTCTAAAACTTGTTTTCCAAACTTCTTTATGATACAAAAACAAGGTATTTTGAATTCATTAAAGCATAGTGTGTATGGATATGATCCACTACACAATTAAGATGAAATATCTATGTTTTTGGCATTAAGCTCTAAATATGGTTTGGATAAAAGATATGCATATAAGAAATTCCAAAACCAAAAAGTATTTTTCCAAAATGAAAGTCTTTTCTAAATCTGAAAATTCTTTTATGAAAAGACAACTAAATCAAGAGTGTGTGTGTGATATATACTTGAGCAATCCACCAACTATTCTATCCTTTACATTTTTAACTAAAAAATAAAAATCTTATACCTAGACACAAGTCTTGATCTTGAAGTCTTCCCTTGAAGTCTTCTCATCTTCTTGACTTGGTCCAAACACGATCCAACGAGCTCAACTTATGATGTGGTCTTGATGCATAGGCTCGTGAATCAACCGGTGCTAGCTCCAAAACTTGACTTTAAATCCTTTGTTGAAGCTCCACACCTACTAAGATCTTGATAACAAATCTGTCACTAATTAAACACAAGATCATTAGTACTATAACTTCATGAGTTAATCATCATCAAAACTAGAGTGATGGGTCTTTGGGTCAACAATATATAGATTTGCATGAAAGGCAAATGACTCAAAGGGTATAAATGTATAGCTTAAGATTTGGCAAAATGCACATATACATGAAATGTAAAACACATGATCTACAAAACAAATCTAAAATGGGAATACAAGTTTAAAATGTATGAATCATCAAAACTAGACTATACTAGCACATCTAATGGGTTCAAATAAGCAATCAAGCCCAAACATATATAGATTTATTTGTGGCCCACTATATGTACAAGTATAAATCCTAGTCTTAATGAAAACTAACATCTAAACATGTAATCAACACATGAAGCATAAAACCAAGATATAAATCAACATGATAAATATAAACATGATTATTATGAATATCCACATGTTATTAGATTTATGATGTACATGATAGCTAATCAAATACGAGAACACAAAATAATAATCCATATTAAACATGGGTGTCTCAAATACTATACATGTATGTCAAGAATCTAATTAACATGACATTTTTATACTAATCACTAAACAATGAAATATGCTATAAACAATGAATATTAAAAGCATGAAAATAATAAATAGGAGTTAGGAATCGTTACCAAAGCCTAGAAGGCAACTCTCCTTGTCTCCAAAATATGGTGGTCCTCTCCACTAAACATCCCTTGAAAGTGATGCATCCAAATGGTTCTCTTTAAGCACGGAACGCATCCACTCAAGGTACCATCACTCTCACGTCATGTGAGAGCCCACACCTACATCAAATAAAGGAGAGGTGGTCTTTGGTACCCATATCTTCTTGGGTCCATGGGGGTTAGTACCTTCTCTAACCCAAACAAACTTCTTTGCTAAATTTAAAACATGTAATCTATCATAACAAAATTTAGCAAGGTGGCCCATACGTCCACAATGTGTACAAGGGTACACATGAGCATACATGTGATGGGTGTGTCCGTGAGGAGCACGTGTATGCCGTGGAGGGTGTGCATGAAAAGATGGAACTTGTTTCTTTCGAACCAAGGATTCCAAGCGTGTATGGTTCATGGCACATTGGCTCAAAGTGGAGCCCAAACAATCTACACTCTTCTTAAGCATGGATATATCATTATCAATCAAAGAAGAAGTGTGGCATGCAATAGGTAAAGTGTGTGATACTACCCTAGCATGGCAAACATGTGCATCAATTTTATTCTGTAAAACAATGTTTTTATCTAAACAAACATTCAACTCATTTGAAATAAAAGTAATTTTATTTTTCAAAGCAACATTCTCCTTTAAAACAAAATCAACTTTTGAAGACAAATTTTCATTTTTCTTCAAAAGAACATGACAATCATTTTTAGATTTTAAAACTTCATTTTCTTTTAAAATAAGATTAAGTTGAGATCTAAGTGAGTCACATTCACTAGAAACCTCTTCCTTTTCTTGCAAAACAATGTCAAATTTAGAAGACAATTTTTCATTTTCTTCATTTAAAGCAAATGTCTTCTTTTTCAAAATGTTATATTTTTCTATTAATTTTTCACACACAATTGATAGTTCTTCATTCAAAGCATAGGGATCAACATAATCATCACATGAAGAACTAGCATCAAACAATCTAGTTGAGATTCTGAATGTACCTCAAGGGAGTCATTCCCTTGGACCATTAAGCATTGTGAGTCGGATTCTCCACTAGACTCCTCCGGTTGAATTTGCAATTGAAGCTTGGAGGTGGTGGTGGTTGTCAACATGTTCCACACTGCAAATGCGGAATCAAAGTTAGAAGCAAGCATAAGATATTCTTTATTTAATGTGCTTCTAATGGCCTCAAGGGCTTGTGCATTGGCCCCCATATGCTTGCGGTCACCAAGATAACATCTCTTTGTAGCGGCAAGGAAAACATGCAAACCTAGGGCCTTTAGGTACATGGACACCATATACTTCCAAACAACAATGTTGGAAGGGTCAAAGCTAGGTGGGGTCATGAAGTCCATGGTAAACTATATGAGTGTGCAAACAAGCAAATGCAAACAATAGATTAGCAAGAAAATGGATCTCACTCCTAGGATGTTAAGCCTAAATATCAGGAGCGTAGGCTCTGATACCAATTGAAAACACACCTAGAGGGGGGGTGAATAGGTGTAAGTGCTAATCTAGAAACTAAATGCGCTAAATGCTGAAGCTTAAAACTATTCTTGCAACACACTTAATACAACCAACAAGTATAGCCGAATTCCCCGTGAAGGGCTCTGGACTAACTCCTCTTGATTCCCCTAAATATGAGTTGAGGTGCTATATGAAGCTCTTGTGGTTAAGTACAAGTGAGGCACACACAAACAACCAAGCATATAATATGAATAGGCAATATGAATATATGCAAGGCACAACAAGCAATATGAATGATATGACAATATGAACAATGCTATGCACAAATAAATGAGAGAGAGAGAGAGAGAGAGTTAGTGAGACAATGGATCAAACGCTAAGACAAGATATGTTTCGAGGTTCGAGCCCCTAGCTCTACATCCCCGCCTACACCACCGTGTAGGATTTCCAATCCACTATCTCCCACCGAGGGAACCTTCACCGAGAAGGATTTGTTACAATACTAGGAGTACCAAACTCCTCTCTCAAACACCGCCTCACAACCGAGGGGTAGGCCCGTAGCCAAACAACAACCAACACCTCTACCGAAGAGGGTTACAACCAATCTCCACCTCTCACTAGAGGGAGCAAACCACAAGCCTCAACCTCTACTAAAGAGGGAGCAAACACCAACCCAATACAACAACCTCAACCTCTACCAAAGAGGGAGCAACTCAAGAAATCAAGGGTTTACAACAAGTGGTATGTCTCAACCACAAACCTCTTTCCTTTTTCCACAAACAAAGATCCTAAATAGAATAGGATAGAAGATAAGCTCAAGTGTGGAAAACAAAGTGTTTTATCAAAGAAAATCTCTTGAGAAAATACCAAATTGATATGGAAATGAAGAACAAGAAACCAATTCCCAAAAAACTATTTTCTTTGAAATAAAACAAAACACTTAAAAACAAATAGATGAATCTTTTTGGCATTTAAACTCTTTTGAAAACTTCTTTTAAACACCAAGAATAGAGAGAAATTTTAGCTCATGAAAACTTGGCCAAAATCCCAAAGGAATGGGGTTTATATAGGCCAAAACAGAAACTAGCCGTTAGGCTGATCTGGCAGCCTGACAGGCTAGCGGTCGGCCGGCCCGACCGACCGCCAACGGTCAGAAATGTGACCGTTGGGGCAACCCGGTCGACCGCCCGGTCGACCCAAATAAACAGAGAGCACTGCTCTAGGTCCGGTTGGCCGCCTGGCCGACCGTCCCTGTGTCTGCCAAACGTGCACAGGCTTGTGCACGTCGGTCGACCCCAAGGGTCGACCGGCCTCTGGTGCGGTCGACCCGTGCGGTCGGCCGACCTGGCTTGTCAGCCACTGTTCTGGGACAGAAACACATGTTAAAAATATTTTAGAAAATCTTTTATCTCTTTTAAAATTACCATAAAAATTGTTTTATCATTTTACTTTGATAAACACACTTGTGATAAAAATTTCAAGACATATATCAACGTATTCAATCATTTTTGTGTCTTGCAAGTTTTATCAAAAACCAACACTTGTATTTTTATCAAACTTGATTTTTCAATACATGAATAGGAAAGTCAAAATAAGTTTGTTTAAAAATTAAGCATGCATGTATAGAATGAAACAACTATACATATATCAATTAAACTTTTTTTGATCAACTATTCATGAAAACCAAAAACCAAACGTAAAACGTGTGTGTTATGTGCACTTGAGCATATCAACTATACTAAGCTTTACAAATGGATCTAAACACACTATCTAAACTATGGATACCTAAGTCTTCTTGATGATCTTCATCTTCAAGTAGATCCGATCCAAAACTCCATCCATGGGCTAGGCAAGGTGTGATCTTGAAGCTTGAGCCCTGGAATCACCAAGAAAAGCTTCTAAACTCCTTGTTGAAGCTAATCACCAACTAATATCTTGGTTAATGATCTGAAGCTTAAACACCACAAGATTATTAGTAAACATAACTACATGAGTTAATCATCATCAAAACTAGAGTGGAAGGCCTTTGGGCCAACAATAGTGTCCAAACACAAGACAAGTCAATCAAACAATAGTTCCTACACATGAAGATAGTCTAGAGCATGTAGGTACTGAGTTTCAATAAGAACATGTGTACAATGGTAATCATGTGAAGAGACTAAAAATAATTAAACATATACGTGCAATTTATGTAGAGATATTACACTAAACAATTTAGCAATGTTAAGCTATAAACAAACCTAAGCATGTATGTGAAATTTTAAAAACTCAAAATTTTGGAGATGTTACCAGTATAAGCTAAAGTTTCTCCAAATAGGTGTTCTTCAACCTTGTCCTTAATAGTGATGCATTCACATTGTAGATCGCTTGAGCTCCATTGCATCCACCACCAAGGTACCACTTCCTCCTATGTCTTGGAGGATGACATACCTATATCAAATGAGTTTGATATATTTTTGGTACCCACATCTTTTTCGGTCCTATAGGGTTAGTCTTTTCTCGAACCCATATATTTTTGGCCTTCAAATTTCATTTTGAGTAATAAAACATGGCTAGATGACCTTTGCAGTTACAATATATACAAGTATACACTTTGCTATAAATAAATGCATGATAGTGATGTGTATTGTGATCATGCTTAGTGTGAGCATATGAAATGTGTTTCCCTTGGGCTTTACCCTTTGAAAACATTGCATCTAACTTTTTAATATTGATAGCACAAATTTTTAATGTAGAATCTAAATCATTCATTCTATTTTTCAAGGATTGAAATTTTTTTTATCTAGACTTGTGCTAGGGCCTTTTCCTTTACACAAGCGTTTGTGATTTTCAAAATCTTCTTTGCTCTTTTGAAAACACAATGAAAGATTTTCTTTTTCTTTCAAAACTAGCTCTAGTTTATTTTTCAAAATATCATTTTCTTTTATCAATTTCTTGTTTTGAAAATTTGAAATCTCAGATCTACTTTGAAGTTCTTCAAAAATTGAGCTAATTCATCCATGGTGAGTTCATCATCATCTAGAGAGGTTTCAATAGTTACCTTTGGACTTTCCTCTATGTTTGCCATGAAGCAAACGTTTGCGATGTCGATCTCTTCATCGTTGGATTCCATTTTTGAGTTATCCCAAGTGGCCTTCAAGACCTTCTTCTTATGCAATTTCTTTGATGTGATCGCTTATAAAGATGGGCAATCCGCTATGAGATATCCCGTCTTCTTGCAATGATAACAAGGACCCATCTCCTCCTTCTTCTTTTTAAACTTCTCTTGTGGTCTATCTCTTTGGTAGTTACTTTGTCTCCCTTCTTATAGAATATTCTTCCTGTTGACCCAGAGGCCCATCACTCTAGTTTTGATGATAATTAACTCATGTAGTTATTATTTACTAATAATCTTGTGTTTAAATAGTTTCAGTGATTGACCAAGATATTAGTAAGTGTTTAGCTTCAACAAAAGAGTTTTGGAGCTTACACATGTAGATTCAAGAGCTCGCGCGTCAAGATCGCATCTAACACTCGGTTGGAGTCAAGCTCGTTGAATCGCGTTTGGATCAAGTCGGCTTGGAGACAAGAAGACTTCAGTTTGTATTCAGTTTAGTTATTTAGATCTTGTGTAAAGGTAGATAGTATTGATATGCTTAAGTTCACACACACACACAAAGTTTAAAGTTTATTGATTTTGATTTTCGATTTAACCGGTTTTGGATTTCATGTCAAAAACATAGATAGATATCTTATATGTATATTGGATTCTATCCATATACTATATGCTTTAAAATTGTTTAAATATCTTATTTTTGTATCCATATGAGTTTTGGAGAAAACGGTTTTCCATTTCAAAAATCCAAGTTTTAAAAAATACAGAATTTGTGTTTAAAGCTTAATTTCAATATCACAAAAATGGTTCAACATGTTTGTAATATGTGTCGATTTTTGGTCACTCATGTTTGGTATTCAAAGTCTTATAAGAACTTATTTTTATGAAACTTATGTGATTTTATGGGATTTTATGGAAGTTAAAAAGTCAAGTTTTTAATACCCATAATCCTAGCCAGACTGCTCAGGCGGTCGACCAGACGGTCGATCGATATGCACGAGGACGTGCACATGGCCAGCCAACTCAGCCGGTCGACCGTTCGGTCGACCGCGCACGGTCGACCAGCTAAAAGCAGCCCACTCTCGGGTGGGGGCCAGTCGACCGGACAGTCGATCGGGCGGTCGACCGGAGGTATACGGTCATAAATATGACCGTTGCGCCGGTCGACCGGGCTGTCGACCGGAAGTTCATTTCTGACCTTTCTAGACTGCCAACAGGCAGATTTTTGAGAGGCTTTATATATGCCTTCTCTTGAGTTATTTTTAACAAGTTTTTAGAGAGCAATTTTTTTACCTTTACAAGTGTTTAGCAGCAAGTTTTTAAAAGAGTTTTTGGGTTAAAAAGATTTATCTTTATTTGTTTTCAAGGGTTGGAATATTTCAAAGAAAAGAAAGTCTTTTGGGAATGGTTTTGATCTTGATTTCAATATCTATTTGGAGATTTTCCCAATTGTTTTTCTTTAGTCCAAACACCTTGTTTTTCTCATACTTGAGCAATCTATCTATCCTATCTATTAGGATCTTGTTTTGGTGAGAAAATTGGTTTTTGATTTGTTGAGACCACCAAGTGTTGTAATCTTTTTATTTGGGTTTGTTGTTATCCCTCTTGTGTAAAGGTGATTGTGGAGATTGTGTTTGTATCCCTCTAAGTGTAGAAGTGATTGAGATTGGGTTTGGCTTGGTGCCTTATCCCTCTAAGTGTAAATGTGATCTTTGTTTGGCTTTGTGCCTATCCCTCTAATGAGAGGTGATTGTGTTGGCTTTGTGCTTATCCCTCTATTGAGAGGTTGATCTTGTGTGGCTTAGGGCCTTGCCTCTAGTGTAGAGGTTGTGTTTGTTAGAGAGAGGAGTTGTGTACTCCTAATTGTATTTACCCAAATCCTCAGTGGAGGTTCCCTATATGGGAAATCCTGTGTGGGCGTTATAGTGAAAATCCTTCTGTGTGAAGGCGGGGACGTAGAGCAATGGATCTCGAAACATATCTTGGTGTTTGTGTTTGATCCACTATCTCTAGCTCTCTCTCTCTCTCTATATCTTGCATTGTATTATATTGTTCATATCTTATATGCTTGGTATTGTTTGTGTGCCTCACTTGTGTTGAACCACGAGAGCTTCATATAGCACCTCAACTCTTATTTAGAGGAATTTAGAGGAGATAGTCCAGAGCTCTTCACCGGGAATTCAGCTACACTCTTTAGTTACACTAAGTGTGTTGCAATTAGTTTTTAATTTCGCATCATTTGTCATTAGATTAGCCATACACCTATTCACCCCCCTCTAGGTGTATTTTCAATTGGTATCAGAGCCTACACTCCTGATATTAGGTTTAACCACCTAAGAGTGAGATCTTGGATAGCTAATCTATATTTGCATTTGCACACTTATTTGTTTACACACACTCATGGAGTTCATGACCCCTCCCATGTATGATACTTCCAACATTGATGTTTGGAAAGTTAAGATGTCCATGTACCTTAAAACCCTAGGTGTGCATGTTCACCTTACCGCTACCAAAAAATCTTATCTTGGTAATAGCAAGCATGTAGAGACCAATGCACAAGCCATAATGGCACTTAGAAACACACTAAGTAAAGAATATCTTATGTTGGTTTCTCATTGTGATTCCGCCTTTGCAGTGTGGAATACTTTGACATCTCCCAAGTTTCAAACGCCAAAAATGTGGAGGAGGAATCGAGTGAAAATGAGTCAGACGATGCTTGCCACATGTTTTGAGGGAATGACTCCCTTGAGGTAAATTCGGATACTCTAACTAGATGATGCTAGTTTTTCTTATGATGATTACATGGATGCAGATGCTCTTAATGAAGAACTATCTATTGTTTGTGAAAACCTATTAGAAAAATATAAAGTTTTGAAAAAGAAAAGTCTTATAATAACAGAAGAAAATAAGGATTTATTTTCAAAACTTAATTTGGCTTTGCAAGAAAGGGATGGGATTTCAAATGAAAGAGACTCATTGAAATCCCAACTTTAACTTGCTCTTAATGAAAATAAAATTTTGAAAAATAAAAATGATTGTGACATTGTTTTGAAGAAAAATGAGATTTTGACTTCAAAACTTGAAATTGTTTTAAAAGAAAATGATTCTTTGAAAAATAAAATTACTTCTATTTCAAAAGAATTGGATTTGGTTTCAAAGAAAAATACTTCTTTGAAAAATGATTTTTCTTCACATGTTTTCCATGCTACTATACCTTCATCATTTAGTGTTGCATGCTCCACTTTGCCTTCAAGTATTAAAAATGATATTTGTGTATTGAAGAAAAGTGTTGATTGTTTGGGCTCCACTTTGAGCCAATGTGCCATGAACCACACACGGTTGGAATCCATGTTTCGAAAGAAACAAGTTTCACATATGCATGCACACTGTACACGGCATACACATGTTTCTCATGCTCACCCACATGACACCATGTATGCTCATGTGTAGACTTGTACACATTATGGACGTAAGGGCCACCTTGCAAAGTTTTGTTATGATATAATACATAATTCAAATTTTGCAAATAAATTTGTTTGGGTTAGGAAAGGTACTAACCCCCATGGACCCAATAGACTATGGGTACCAAAATCCACTCCTATTTTATTTGATGTAGGTGTGAGCTCTCACTTAATGTGAGGGCATTGGTGCCTTGATGGTGGATGCTTTTGTGCTTGATGGACACTACTTTGGATGCATCACCTTCAAGGAAGTTTGGTGGGAGGACCACCATGATTTGGAGATCTAGAGATTAGCCCTAATGATTTTGGTAACTATCTCTAACTCTTTATTAGTTTAATGCTTTCATTGATTGATTTTAACATGTTTTAGTTTTTCATGATTATTATGTTAAATGCTATGATAATTAGACTTATGACATACATGTATAGTAATTGAGATACACCCATGTTCATATGGATCCACATTTTGTGTTCTCACTATAGTTTAACTATTTTGTGTATCATAACTCTAAAACATGTGCATTTACATAATGATCATATTGGTTTATGTTTTATTTTATACTTCATGTTTTGATTACATGTTTAAATGCAGTTTTTCATTAAAACTTGTGTATATACTTGTACAACTAATGAGCCACATTTGATTTTTGTATGTTTGTACTTAATTGCTTATTTGTACTCATTAGATGTACTAATATAGCCTAATTTTGATGATTCTTGCATTTTAACTTGTATTCCTTATTTATGTACATGTTTTCATATAAATATGTTTAGCTTCATGTATATGTCAATTTTGCCAAAACTTTTGAGTCATTTGCCTTCATGCAAATCTTTTATGGACTCATTTGTGTTTGGGATATGTATGTATACTTCTAGTTTAAACAAAACATACATATACCTTGAAGCCTATTTAGTTTGATGATTTTTCATGTCGTTGCGAAGGAATTTCACATGAGCCTTATTGCCCATTTTCATGATTATGCTTTTCACATAATTCTTGTACACTCACATTACTTGATATTTTCTCATGACTTTACTTTCATGAGTCTTATATGTGTTTATAGACTTTGAGTGTCAATTGTTGAGTGATTTTCATGTTTACATGGATATATTCTTGTTTTATTTCTTACTTGAAGGACTTCATACTAGCTTTCAAGATTATCATAAAACTAGTTTGTATTCTTTATTTTGGTAGAAATTTTCAATTATGCTAAAATTATTTTCAAATTTTTTATTGAAAACCCCTACCAACGCTAAGGGCGGATGGATGGGCGACCATGCCTTATATGCTCAAATTGAATATCCTTTTAACATGTGCATGAAAGGGAGGTAATATGAGTTATACACTCGATCCTCATTATATTTTCAATTGGTATCACAATTGATATTTTATGTTTGTATACTCATATTTGTGTTTTATATATATGTATACTTTAAACTTCAAATAGTATCAATTTCGATAGGTATTACATTTTCATCATATAAATATGATTTGATTGTGCTTACAATATCTTTACATCTTAAAGCACAAATTATGTTTATGCTAAACCTGATTTAGTCCTTAATGTCAATTATTTTTCAATTGGTATCTTATACAAGCTTATGCATTGTTTTTATTAGTATTTCATAAAGGGAGAGAAAATTCGTGTTTTATCTTTCAATCAGTTTTATTTTCAATTGGTATCTTAATCCCACCTTATGATGAAAAATACTTTGTTTTGGCATATGCTAACATTTTCAATATTTGTATCAATAATCTTAATTGGTATTATTCTCAATCTGGTATCTTTATTGCAAAATAATTTGTATTTTCAAAAATTTGATTTGTATTTTCAATTTGGTTTTTACTTTCAATTGGTATCATAATTTACAATATATATATCATTTGATATCGAAAACATACAATATTTCATTTTCTATTGGTATCAAAATTTACAAGATATTTTCAATTGGTATCTTAAAAATTTTATTTATTTTCAATTGGTATCATAACTTGGTATCATAATGTTTCGATATATACCTTTATCATAAATTGGTATATTTTCAATTGGTATCATAATGTTTTGATATGTATTGCTTATATGCAAGGGAAGCTTAACATCTTCTCTATATATAGATTCATATTGAGTGTATCTCATATTGAGGAGCTTGATCTCTCTTCTCTATGTCTTATACGTGTGTAGAGGAAGCTTCACACCTCTTTTTATACATTGTATATTATGCGTTATGTGATTAGGATTTAGTCATCTCTTTTTCATGTAATGCATGTATGCAATGGGAGTTAATTTTACGTCTCTCCTCTTCATGAATGTATATTGCATATATATCTTTATTGTTTGATTTGTTTTCGCCCCTTTGTTGATGATTTTACAAAAAGGGGAGAGAAATTTTGGAGTTTTATATATGCATGTTTATTTACTTGTTTATACATATATGTTTTGTTTATGCATATATGTTTTATATATGCATGTTTATTTACTTGTTTATGCATATATGTTTTGTTTATGCAAAAAGGGGAGAAGTATTTGGAGAAGTTTATTTATGTTTATTTTCTCATTTATGCATATATATGTTATTTAGTTTATGCATTTATTGAATATCTTTATTGTTTATTGCTATGTATGAGTTAAGGGGGAGCTTCTATGAAGCTTAACTTTAATCCATGCATATATAACTCCATGAGTTTTGTCATCATTAAAAAGGGGAGATTGTTGGCCCAGAGGCCCATCACTCTAGTTTTGATGATAATTAACTCATGTAGTTATTGTTTACTAATAATCTTGTGTTTAAATAGTTTCAGTGATTGACCAAGATATTAGTAGGTGTTTAGCTTCAACAAAGGAGTTTTGATCTTACACATGTAGATTCAAGAGCTCGCGAGTCAAGATCGCATCTAGCACTCGGTTGGAGTCAAGCTCGTTAGATCGCGTTTGGATCGAGTCGGCTTGGAGACAAGAAGACTTCAGTTTGTGTTCAGTTTAGTTTTTAGATCTTGTGTAAAGGTAGATAATATTGATATGCTCAAGTTCACACACATACACAAGTTTAAAGTTTATTGTTTTGGTTTTCGGTTTAACCGGTTTTGGATTTCATGTCAAAAATATAGATAAATATCTTATATATATTGGATTCTATCCATATATAATATGCTTCAAAATTGTTTAAATATCTTGTTTTTGTATCCATATGAGTTTTGGAGAAAACGGTTTTCCATTTCAAAAATCCAAGTTTTGAAAAATACAGAATTTATGTTTAAAGCTTAATTTCAATATCACAAAAATGGTTTAAATTGTTTGTAATATGTGTCAATTTTTGGTCACACATGTTTGGTATTCAAATATCTTATAAGAACTTATTTTTTTGGAATTTATGTGATTTTATGGAATTTTATGAAAGTTAAAAAGACAAGTTTTCAATTCCCATAATCCCAGCCAGACTGCTCTGGCGGTCGACCGACGGTCGACTGGACCAGTGGTCGGTCGACCGGCACAGTCAACCGATGTGCATGAGGACGTGCACATGACCAGCCAACTCGGCCGGTCGACCGCGCGGTCGACCGACTGAAAGCACCCCACTCACGGGTGGGGGCTGATCGACCGGGCGGTCGACCGGAGGCACAATGGTCATAAATCTGACCGTTGTACAGGTCAGCCGGGCGGTCGACCGGAAGGTCATTTTTCTGACCTTTTCAGACTGCCAACGGGCAGATTTTTGAGAGGCTATGTATATGCCTTCTTTTGAGTTGTTTTTAATAAGTTTTTAGAGAGTAATTTTTCCCACCTTTACAAGTATTTAACAACAAGTTTTTAAAAGAGTTTTTGGGTTAAAAAGATTTATCTTTATTTATTTTCAAGGGTTGGAATATTTCAAAGAAAAGAGAGTCTTTTGGGAATTGATTTTTGATCTTGATTTTTAATATCTATTTGGAGATTTTCCCAATTGTTTTTCTTTGGTCCAAAGACCTTGTTTTTCTCACACTTGAGCTATCATCTATCTTATCTATTAGGATCTTGTTTTGGTGAGAAAATTGGTTTGTGGTTTGTTGAGACCATCAAGTGTTGTAATCTCTTTTATTTGGGTTTGTTGTTATCCCTCTTGTGTAGAGGTGATTGTGGAGGTTGTGTTTGTATCCCTCTAAGTGTAGAGGTGATTGAGGTTGGAGTTTGGCTTGGTGCCTTATCCTTCTAAGTGTAGAGGTGATCTTTGTTTGGCTTTGTGCCTATCCCTCTAGTGAGAGGTGATTGTGTTGGCTTTGTGCTTATCCCTCTATTGAGAGGTTGATCTTGTGTGGCTTAGTGCCTTGCCTCTAGTGTAGAGGTTGTGTTTGTTGGAGAGAGGAGTTGTGTACTCCTAATTGTATTTACCCAAATCCTCAGTGGAGGTTCCCTGTGTGGGAAGTCCTGTGTGGACGCTATAGTGGAAATCCTTCTGTGTGAAGGCGGGGACATAGAATAGTGGCTCGAACCTCAAACATATCTTGGTGTTTACGTTTGATCTACTATCTCTAACTTTCTCTCTTATATCTTGCATTGCATTATATTGTTCATATCTTATATGCTTAGTATTGTTTGTGTGCCTCACTTGTGTTGACCCAAGAGAGTTTCATATAGCACCTTAACTCTTGTTTAGAGGAATTTAGAGGAGATAGTTCAGAGCCCTTTACCAGAAATTCGGTTACACTCTTTGGTTACACTAAGTATGTTGCAATTAGTTTTTAATTTCGCATCATTTGTCATTAGATTAGTCATACACCTATTCACCCCCTTCTAGGTGTATTTTCACTTCCCACTTTTCGGATAAGCATGGCGAAGTCTTCTTCACCTTCTTTCGATGCATCTTTGATCGGTCGTTGATACTGCATATTTATTGTCACATTCCCATATTTATTATTTAATAAACTCTGTTTTAATCCTATTTATTTTCTAAATTATATGCAGGCCTTTACTTAAATAAAGAAAAGAGAAACGAGCCCAAAAACCCATTTAAATTCTGATTTAATTCAGAATTAAATCAGAACAAGGATTAGGATAAATATGCAGAAGATTTAAGGAGATCAGAGCAAATCAGAGTAGATAATACCAAATAGAAACGGGTTAAATTCAGATTTATTTGGATTTATTCGGTTAGCTTAAAGATCAACAGAGATATCATCAAATTCGTAGAGCAAACTGAGAAACCAGTTGAACAAACAGACGGATCATGAAATCAAGGAGCTGCTCACTCCTCTCCCCTCTGGTTTTACCCTATAAATATCAGAAATTTCGTGAAGAAGAGGGATGAAGACTAGGAGTAATTCTTATTTTTATTTTTAAGATTTAGGATCGTTGTTAGATAGTTAATGAGAAGTTGTATCTCAGTTTTTCATTTTTAGTTCAGTCCAGAAACAAGTGGGAGAGAGAGAGAGAAGGAGTGATTGTAATTTGAAGTTAAAGTGACATTAATAAAGATTCGACAGACTTTTTTGCATGTCCACTTTGCTAGTATGTCTTGCTTTAGTTCATCTTTGTATTTTAATTCTAATATGAGTAGCTAAATCGATTTTCTGAGCTCACTATTTTCCTTTTTCTATAAGTATTCTCTTGATCGATTTAGTTGAAAAGAACCCAACAGAATCATATGAATGCCTAACTTAAAGCCTTGCATATTGGTGAGTGTTCTTGAAGATGCAGGAGGATGGGTGTAGACTTATTTTAGACTTCAATTTTTGAAAGCAAGTCTTAAACTAGTTTTTATTCCATACTTGAGAAAATCTTGATGATTTAACATTCCATTTAAGAACTGTTTCAACAATAAGTAAACTTTTTCAAAATCCATCTTAGGTGTTTTCTTTGAATGAATCAAAAATCAAGTCTTAACTTTGGCCTATGATCTAGTTGAGGCGTCGCTGAAACTGCATATTTATTATCATATTCCCATATTTACCATTTAATAAACTCTGTTTTTAATCCTATTTATTGTCTAAATTATATGTAAGCCTTTACTAAAAGAGGGGGAAGATAAACGAGCCCAAAAGCCCATTTATATTCTAATTTAATTCAGAATTAAATTAAATTAAGGATCAGAACAAATATGCAGAAGATTTAAGGAGATTAGAGCAAATTAGAGCAGATAATACCAAATAAAAACTGGTCAAATTCGGATTTATTTGGATTTATTCAGTTAGCTTGAGGATCAACAGAGATATCATCAAATTCGTAGAGCAAATCGAGAAACCAATTGAACAAACGGACGGATCATGAAATCAGGGAGCTGCACCCCAAGATCTGGCCATCTGGCTACAAAATTTCACAAAAATGCTGCAAATGCCGCGTTTTCGCTGCAATCTTGTTGAGATATGGGGAGCGTTTGCTCCCCTATCTCCTCACTCCTCTCCCACGCTGGTTTTTCCCTATAAATATCAGAAATTTCGTGAAGAAAAGGGACGAAGACTATGAGTAATTTTATTTTTATTCTTAAGGTTTAGGATCATTGTTAGATAGTAAATGAGAAGTTGTATCTCAGTTTTTTATTTTTAGTTCAATTTAGAGACAAGTGAGAGAGAGAAGGAGTGATTGTAATTTGAAGTTGAAGTGACATCAATAAAGATTTGACAGACTTTTCTGCATCTCCACTTTGCTAGTATGTCTTGCTTTAGTTCATCTTTATATTTTAATTCTAATACGAATAGCTAAATCGATTTTCTGGGCTTACTATTCTCCTTCTTCCACAAGTATTCTTCTTGATCGATTTTAATGAAAAGAACCCAACAGAATCATATAAATGCCTAAGTTAAAACCTTGCATATTGGCGAGTGTTTTTGAAGGCACATGAGGATGGGTGGGGACTTATTTTAAACTTCAACTTTGAAAGCAAGTCTTAAACTAGTTTTTTTTCATACTTGAGAAAATCTTGATGATTGACTTTCCATTTAAGAACTGTTTCAAAAAGATGTAAACTTTTTCAAAATTCATCTTATCTGTTTTCTTTGAATGAATCAAAAATCAAGTCTTAGGTTTGGCCTATGATCTAGTTGAGGCATCAACACTTTCAAGACAAAAATACATAGTTGAATAACATAATAGTGAGCCCGGATCTTCTCTTTAATTAATACAACCAACATCACCTCAAGCTTCTTAAAAACATTCTCTCCAAAACCTTCTTTAAATCTTAAAATTTTCTTTAAATCACTTCTTTACTCTTCATCTTCTTTTTCATCTAAAAAAACATAAATACTGAAACTTGTTTTTTCAAAATACCGAAAACTTGCATCACATCTCTCCTCGTTGATACGACCCGTTAGCCCTAAGCTGCACGGTAATTCTCTAATTTCTTGCAATCAATTTTTGGCGCCGTTGCCGGGAAAGGCACGATATTCTTGTATATTAACAAGTTTGGTGTTTTATTTCAGGGTTAAAGAAATCAGGTTAAGTATTCAAGCTTTGTTGAAAAAGACTTGTTATCTTGTGCCCTTACTCTAGAAAGTAGGAAAAAAATTTCAAGAGTTTGCAGCAGAAACACAATTTATTGTGGGATTACTAAAAAACTCTTTCTTGCAGGACAATTGCTCTGCAAAAATAAGCTTTCTTCATTACTAGTTTTCTATACTTGATTATCTCACAATCCTGTTTTTACTACAACAGTAATTGGTTGATTGAAGTTGTTTAAAAAAAACGTTTAGACTTGCATTCCTACGCATTTGTATAATTATGTTTTCATTTCAATAACTGTTGAAGAAAGTTAGAGACAAGGTACGTATGCATAGCATATAACTTAGGAAACATTCTTGAGTGATTACTTGCTTGCTGAATGCTACTTTTCTATATCTTGCACACTTTACACTAAATCATTTTAAGAGCAAAACCTAACAAAAGATAAGGTGGCGATGTTATTACCCTTTCTTAGTCCACAAACTATATCCAAGCATGCACAATCTAAGCCTAACTTAAAATCTGATAGACGTTGGCTTTAGGGATATCTCAAACTTATTAGGAGGTTATCCTAAGAGAGAAGGTGTTAGAATTTGACTCCTGTCAAATCGGTGTCAAAGGACGGGGATTGAGGGGCGAAACCCCGAAGGTTGGTTGCTTGGCTTAATTAGGCCCGTCGCTTTTGTACGGATACCTCCCACCAATCTTGCCCTGACCTGACTGATTAGCATATAGTTAGAGTCTGCATTATACCTCCTGTGGACAATCTAACCAGTCATGAGTTGTCTAGGTCCAAGTCTCCTTTAGAATAGGAGTGGTTGAAATTTTTTTGCTTCTTTTTGACTGATTGGTAAGCTTGTTTATGCTAATAATTTTGTATGTAAGTGTGGTCGAGAGACCCAAATTCATTTAGTTAACTAGATACACTTTATCACCTAAATAAGAACCAAAACAAATCCGGTTATGACTTAACCAATATCTTTGCAGGATAGGTTCTACCCTATGAGAACCTCACTTCTATCTTGCATCCAACTTCCATCAATTGGTGATAATAATTTTGAGCTTAAGTCTCAGTTCATTAACACACTCCCTAAATTTCTTAGCTTAGAGTCCGAAGATTCATATTTCTTCATAAGAGAATTTGAG